>JAODAL010004803.1:0-151478 GCA_025379985.1 Phyllomedusa bahiana | reverse complement strand
CATGGGAAGGGGAGGAGAGTGTAGGGGGAAGGTGGTTGTTTTTTGGGACCTCGGGCCGGGGGAAAAGGGAAAAATTCACCGACAACGGCACCTCCCCTTTTTTCCTTTGGACAGCTTCGGTTACTGTAACCCAGTGACTACTGGGGAACCCCTTTTCCCTTGGATGCTGCGGGAGGGGGAGTTTAAATTAACAGGGTTTTAGCACCCGGAGCCCCAAAGGCATGCCTATTTTCCGGGAAACCTGTTTTCCCAATGAGGGGTGGAGGAAAAGGGCAGGGGTTTACAACAGTGCCATTAGAAAGGGCGGCAATGCACTATTAGCCCTTTTTTGGATTATGAAAAAAGGGGACAGAAAACCCTTTTTCGTTTTTGGCCCAAATGTAGTTTTTTCCGGGGTTTGGGAAAATTTTTTATCCCGGGGGTTTGTGAAGAAAAGGCCCTTGAAAGGGACCTAAAAACCAACCTAGCAAAAAGTTGAATAAAAAAAAAAAAAAATGTTAATTATAAACTACTGATTCCCGGGTAAATTTTTTTATTTGGTTTTGACATTTATAAACATTTTTTTTTTTTTTTTTGCCGCAAAAAATAAAAAGGGAAAGGGACAATTAAAAGCTGCCCGGGGCTTGACTGGGGGTTTTAGACACTTTTTGGGGCCCTACCCTTTTCAGCCCCTGTATTTTTTGTGGGAGTTTGGTTTTTGAGCCCGAGTTGTACAGTTGGGAAAAACAAAAAACCCGGAAAGGGGGACCCCCCTGTCTATTACTGGCAAAAAAACGGGGAAAGGCTGGGTGAAGGAACAGCCCAAATATGCAACACCTAAGTGCCATTTAAAAATAAAGCAGACAGAAAAAAACTAGGAGCAGGAGAACCCACAGAAAAATTTGGAGACTGAGGCAGAGCAGATAAAGAGGAGGGGACAGACAACCCTGGGGGTAATAGGGGGGGCGGGGGTTGGGGGACTGCCAAAGAAAAAAGGGACCCCTTTAAAAAAAAAGAGAGTGCCCGATTTGGGGCTATTCCCCGCACGGTGCACAGCGGGGCGGAACCAGACTTTTAAAAGCTGGGGAGTGTTGAATAAACACAAATCTTTTTTTGGACAATTATGTATATAGGGAAAAAGTTTCCAAATTTTGGGAATATCTATTCAAGGGAAAACCTTTTCCTATTGTGGTACAGCCCCCTTTAATACAGCCTTTTAAAGTTAGGCAGCAGTTCTTCACTGGTTTTATTTCCCCTTGTGTTTCATTTGTATAAGTTGTAATTTCTGGAAACAAAATACTGGTCATCTACAATCAGCCAGTGGTGGGAGCAAGGCCAAAGGGGAGGGCCCGAACACCAGATCTAGATAGGGAGGTAAATACTCACAGAAAAAAAAAAAAATGATTTAAGAAAGACAGAGTAATTTCAGAGAGACAAAGGGGGAAGGAGAATAAGTGGAGACTGCCCCGGAAGTGAGACATATAGTGATGGTTTTTGGGCTATGTAGCCCTTGTGTCCGTCCCAAAACCTTCTTTTCTTTACTGGGAAAATGGGGACAGGCAAAAAGGGATATTTCCCTAGAGGAGAGATTAAAACCCCTCACAAGAGGGGAAATTTTGGGGGAAAATTTTTAAATTACTAAAAAAGTCCTGTTGCCCATAGGGAAACAAAAACCGAGATCAGCTTTAATTTATTTAACTGCCTGGAATAAAGAAAGGTTTAGATCTAAAATTTTTTCTAGGGGGAACGAAAGACAGTCTTTTGTTTTTATAAATGTCCCCAAACTGCCCGAATAAATGGGTTGGTAGTAACAGATGTCCCTGCACAAACGCTGTTAGTAAAGCCCCCCAAGACCCCAAAAGCTTGCTGTCCCGCTGTGGGTTCTTTCTCCATTTATTTTCTCTAAAAAATCTCGGGACACCACCATAGGCCCACATTTGCCCTTACATTCGCACACCTGCATTTTTTGGGGTCCCCACCAAAACACCTTTCACAAGTTTTAAAAAAGGGATCAAAAAAGTCACAGTGTTAAAAAACCCGCTTGCAGATTTCCCCAAACCTGATCTGTAAAACCCCTGATAAAAATACCTTCCAAAAGAATAAAGAGCAACCAAATGGGACACTGAAAGCAAAAAAAGAAGGGGGCCAGGTCTTTATGAATCATGTTTCTTTTCAAAATAATTTGGAAAAGCCTTGTGCTGTTTTGTCACTTACCTTGTGCAGAGAAACAAATACATTCACTTTAAACGGGGAAAGTAAAACGGTGGAGTCCCTTGGGTTTCCCGGGATTCCCTGTAATTTTTCTTTGGTAACATACCTGGGGCGACATTTAAATTTTTTTGGTTTTCTTTGATGCCAATTTTAATTTTAAAAAAGTGGGAGAAAGCACCCGAAAATTTTTGAAAACCCGGGCTACTGTGGGGATAAATCAAGGGGGGCAATTTTAGGCCAAAAACAAATTTTTGGCTCAGGTAAACCCCCTTTGAAAGTGGGACACCTTTTCCCGGGAGAAAAAGCAACTGGGGAAATTTCCCCTACTGAAAACTTTTAAAATCTATAGCTTCGCCGCGGGCACCTGATTAAATTGGGATGGGGTGCGATTTAAAACTTTTAGCAAAACGGGGGCTGGCAACTTTTCAGCCTGAAATCAAATGCAAGGCCCCCCTTTAAATCATTTCGCCTCTGCGTCAAACATTATTGCAGCCCAAAACTGTTTTGGGGCACACCTGTCCCAAAAAACCGGGTGCCCCCCATTTTCCGCACCCCCCCGGGGATAGGTTCCCGGGTCAGCCCCGGCATTTTTTGGGGGCTGGGGGCATGCTTTTTTTTCGCTGGCAGGTGTTTTACCAACCCCCGCATTTGATCATCGCCTTCCCCTTCCTGCCCGGGTGCCCTTTTGTCCCTTTTTCTCTGGGGCATGCGTCGGGATGTCTGAGTTTTTAAAGGGGGCCCCCCCGTCCCGGGGGTTAATTGACCAATTCCCGGGGCACTGACTTTTTTTATATTCGGGGCTCCTCCCCCATTTCCCCGGGCCGAATCTACCAGTGCTCCAAGCTTAAAGAAAAAGTTTTCCCTTTGAAAGTTTTTTTCCTTTTTCCTTTTACCTTTTTCCCCAGCCCTTTTTGCTATTTTTCCCTCGCCCCTAAACCTTTGCCCCCCTGCCCGTGACCATCTTGCCTGTTTCTAAACTATAAAGTTTTTGCCCCTATTCTTTACCTCGCGCCCTCAGGGGGCCAAAACCACAGGCAAGTCATTTTCCGGGAGCAGCGCCCCTGGTAGTTTTCCCTTCCGCAGAAAGGGCCCAACCGCCCTTGGTTGGGGGCTGTGGGGGAAAACGGGGAAAATACTTAGAATCCTCCCCCCGGGTGTGTCTTATACCCCCAAACCGGGGGAAAAACCATTTCTCCACACCCTTTTTGCAGTTTAAAACCAAACCCATGGATCCCACCAAGGTCCTCAGGAAAGTTTCACGGGGACCCCCACCTCCATTAAAGGCCCAGAAATTGAAAACAGATTTTTGCAACGGCCGGGCATTTTAAACCCAAACTGTCCTCCCTCTCCCAACCCGCAGCAGAAAGCAGTCCTTTCTCCAGTGCCTTTTTTGGGTGCCTGGGGATTCCAGTGGCATTTTTTAAAGCCCCAATTTCCCAGTTATTTTTTCCCAAAAAAAGTTCATGGGGACCCTAAAACTCGCAGGGTTTTCCCTTTTCCCCAATGCTCCATACAGGGAAAAAACTGCGGGCCCAAACTATTTCCCCCAACCAAATGGCCCAAAGGGGGTTTTTTTTTGGCGGGGCCTTTTTCTCGGGGGAAAACCCAGGCCTGGGCCACTCCCCTCTGGAACAGGGACGATCCAGTGACTGCTAATCTTCAGGCCTTCCTAATGGAATTCTATGGCATTTTCAAAGAACCTGCCCATGCGCCCTCTGTCGAAACAGCGCTCCTGAACTACATCAAGGGGACTCCTCTGTTGGGACTACGCTGTTCAGTTCTGCATTCTGGCCTCGGAATTGTCCTGGAACGATGCAACTCTATGTGCCACATTCAAAAAGGGCCTCTACACCAAAATAAAGGACGCGCTGTCCGCACGGGACCTTCTGTTTTTCTTGAGTTTTCTTATTCACTGGCCACCCGCATTGACTGGCTTTACTGAGAGACAGAAAGAACTTCGGTAAAAACGCGAACCGGTTCAGTCGCGCCATCCAGCCAGTCTGGCTCCAGTGCGACAAAGGCCTCCACTGCCTCCTTTGTTGCCTCCTGCTGAAAAGCCAGTGCAAGCACACAAAGCCCACCTGACTCAGCAAGAATGGCCCTGTTGATGTGAGGGAAATTTGTGTCTCTATTGTGCCAGCCCTGAGCATTTCCACAGAAATTGCCCTCAACGGCCGCAGCATCTGGGAAATGCACGCACCTAGGCTACACAGGAGAGTTGTCCCTAGTTGTGAATACTTCCTCTCCATGTCTCTCCATGCCGGTCCAGCTCTGCTCCCCTGCTGGTTTCATGTTCGAAGTCTCCACCTTCACGGATTCTGGATCTCTCGGGAATTTCATTAATGCCTCTTTGGTCTGGAGTATCGTCTCCCGGCGGTCCGGTTTGTCAAGCCTCTGATTATCTCTTCTATCAATGGAGAATGCCTGAATTCGGCACAGAGCCCCTGAGTCTTCAAGTGAGGGTGTTGTACAAAGAGAAAGTCGAGTTCAATGCACTTCCCTGCTGGTCCTTCACTATCCTTC
Organism: Phyllomedusa bahiana; assembly: GCA_025379985.1. NCBI lineage: Eukaryota > Metazoa > Chordata > Amphibia > Anura > Hylidae > Phyllomedusa > Phyllomedusa bahiana. The sequence continues at coordinate 146,765 of JAODAL010004803.1, read as the reverse complement.
TCGGTCTTCCTTGGCTACAAAGTCACGCTTCGGTGCTCAACTGGCAAACTGGTGAAGTCACACGTTGGGAACAAGCCTCATACCCGGTGTCTTGCAGTAACACATCCTGTGCGCTCCACTTCTCCACTGACGTATCCATCCCTCTGTCAGGGCTTCCTTGTATCAGGAGTATGCAGATGTTTTTGCGATAAACAGGTTGAGACCCTTCCGCCTCACTGTGCCTATAATTTTCCTATTGACCTTCTTCCTGGAACTATCCTCCTTGAGGCAGAATCTACCCTTTGTCTGTACCTGAGACTCAGGCCATGGTGGCCTTTATAAAGGAGAATCTCCAGAAAGGATTTATCCACAAATCCTCCTTCCCAGCTGGTGCTTAGTTCTTTTTTTGTGGAGAAAAAGGATGGCTTCCTTCGCTCCTGCATCGACTATCTCGGTCTCAATAAAATTACGGTGAAGAATCGGTATCCTTTGCCCCTGACATATGAACTTTTTCACTGCCTGCGTGGAGCCAGAATCTTCACTAAACTTGATCTGTGAGGGGCCTAGAATTTTATCCGAAGTTGTGAAGGAGACGAATGGAAGACTGCCTTCAATACCCGTGACGGGCATTTTGAATACTTGGTGATGCCGTTTGGCCTTTGTAATGCTCTAGCCGTCTTCCAGGAATTTGTCATTTTCAGAGATCTTCTGTATTCGTGTGTTGTCGTGTATCTGAACGACATTCTCATTTTCTCACCTAGTCTGTATACTCATCGTGCCCACGAGCTCCTGATTCTGAGACGCCTATGGAGCAACCAACTCTATGCCAAACTCGAAAAATGCATCTTCAAACAGTCCAATCTGCTGTTCTCAGACTAGATTGTCTCCGACAAAGGACTTCAGATGGAGCCGGAGAAGTTGTACTCTGTCCTGCAATGGCCATGACCAGTTGGCCTACAAGCCAAACAGCATTTCCTAGGATTCACCAATTATTACCGGTGGCTTATTCCGCATATCACTACAGTGGTGGCACCAATTGTGATGCTTACCAAGAAGAGTTGTAATCCCAAGTCCTGGCCACCTGAGGCAGAAGAGGCATTCTCCCGTTTGAAGTCAGTATTTGCCTCTGTACCTATCCTATCTAGACCTAACCCAGAGAAGCCATTCTTCTTCGAAGTTGACGCCTCATCTGTTGGTGCTGGTGCTGTCCTCACTCAAAAGACCTCCAAGGGCAATGCTATTACCTGCGGATTCTTCTCCAAGACGTTGTACCCTTGGAGAGGAACTACACTGTAGGAGATTGAGAATTACATAAAACTGGCATTGGAAGAATGGCACCATCTCTTGGAGGGGGCTTGCCACCCTGCGAATCTACTGTATATACTGACCACAAAAATCTCCTTTACCTCCAGACAGCACAACGTTTGAACCCCAAGACGCCAGATGGTCCCACTTTTTCTCCAGGTTTGACTTCCTGATCCACGTCCGGCCTGCAGCCAAGAACATCAAAGCCGATGCTCTTTCCAAGGCTTCAAATGTTGCTGGCCTAGACTCTACTCCACAGCATCTCGTTCCCCCTGAACGGTTGATTACGTCCGCGTCCATTGATCTCCAACGTGTTGCCCCGGGGGAAAAGGTTTGTGCCTCCTGGCCTCAGGAAGAAAGTCTTGAAGTGGGAACACTGTTCTTTTCTGGCCGGGCACCCCCCAGTGCCAAAATCTTGTTTGCTTATCTCAGGGCACTACTGGTGGCCTAAACTGGACTGTGGTGTCAAGGACTTTGTTCTTTGCTGTACCACATATGCCCATAACAAGGCTCTATGCCTCAAGCCTTTGCCTGTTCCGGAGTACCCCTGGACACATATAGCCATTGACTTTATCACTGACCTTCCACCCTCCTTGAATAATACTGTCATTTGGGTGGTTATGGACTGTTTCTCGAAGATGTCCTACTTTGTGCCCCTGCCCGGTCTCCCCTCTGCCCCTCAGCTGGTGAGTCACGTCTTCCGGCACATTTTCCGCCTGCATGGTCTACCCTTACATATGGTTTCTGATAGAGGGTCCAATTCATCTCCAAACTCTGGTGTGCTCTGTGCTCTCATGTCCAAGTCAAATTAGACTTTTCTTTGGCTTACCAACCTCAAACCAATGGGCAAGTGGAAAGAGTAAACCAAATTCTGGGAGGCCAATTTGTTTCTGCACGACAGGACGACTGGTCCAACTTGCTACCTTGAGCAAAATTTTCATATAACCACCACAACTTTGATGCAGCTGGAGCTTCCCTGTTCCCTATTGTCTACGACCGCCACCCTTGCCCCTCCTCCCTCTGCCTCTTTCTTCTTAAGTCACTGCTGCAGATGACCAAGTACGGGATTTTAGATCTGTCAAGAAACTTGACGGTCCTTACCGCAAGCTTCTTCCCGTATAAACACTCAGGCGGACAAGAAGTGGACAACTCCTCTGACCTTCTCTCTAGGGGATAAGGTTGGGTTGTCCTCCAAGTATGTGCACTTGAAGATCCCCAGCTACAAGTTAGGTCCTTGGTTCCTGGGTCCTTTTGAGGTCCTTCGCCGAATTAACCCTGTGTCTTACAAGCTCTGCCTTCCTCAGTCTCTCTGTATCCTGAACTCCTTCCATGTCTCCCTCCTCAAGCCACTGGTCCTCAACTGGTTTTCCCAGGAGGATGTCTCTCCACCTCCAGTACCTGACTCTGCTGATGTCTTTGAATTGAGGCAGATCCTAGCCCCGAAAACCATCAGGGGAGAATGGTTCTTCCTTTCTGACTGGAAGGGGTTCGGGACTGAAGAGAGGTCCTGGGAGCCGGAGGCCGATATCTTGGATCAGGATCTTGTTCATTCACAGGTTTTTTCTGCCTCAATAGAGGGGGAGGCTTAAGGTGGGGTACTGTTATGGGCAGCACGGCAACCTGCATGTCGGGCTGCGGGCGCAGCCTTGTCCCCTCTTCCTGAACACTTCCGGGTACGGGTGGCACCGTGGTCCGCATATCGGGCTGCAGGTGCTCTCGTTGTGCCGGCAGGTACTTACCTAGCAGCACTCCTGCTCACCTGCGCTCCTCTGCTGGCCGGTACGTGTGTCCTCGCTCCCTATGGTGTGTGCGCGGGCTCTCTGAGAGATAAAGGGCTAGCGTGCTGGTAATTGGTTAATTGCTGGGCACTGACCATATATATTTTGGGCTCCTCCCCCACTTTCCTGCCGGATCTACAGTTCTCAAAGCCTTAGAGAAAGTGTTCTTGGTAGTGTCCTTGTCTACCGTGTTCCAGTCCCTTTGCTACCTTTCCCGAACACAAACCTTTGCCCCCTGTCCTAACTTTCTTGCCTGTCCCCGACTATGAGCTTGCCCAACGATTCTGTACCTGGCTGCACCTTGACTGCCACCACAAGCAAGTCATGTCAGGGGTAGTCTCCCACCGGAGCAAGCGCAAGATGTTGACCTCGCAGATCTGTCAGATTAAGCATTTGCACCATTTCTTTTTCATTTTTCACTGACGCATTTTAAAAGCCTATGTTTTCAATATAGCAGTAGGAGGAGTTTTTTCTTTGGGAGTTGGCTGAAGAATGGAAAAAAAATAACAGTTTTTTGTGATTTATTTCTAAAGCTTTAAAAGGTTTGTCCCATAACATACATTGATGGCATATTGATAGGATAAGTCATTAATGTCAGATAGTTGAAGGTCCCACCTCTGCGACCTGCATCTATCTCCAGAACAGGCTCCCGAAACTTCCCATCCTTAATGGGGATGTGGCCATGCTTGACAGTCACTCTATATCAATTTCAATGAAAGTTCCAAATACAACTGAATACAATCGCTTGGTTGTTCCTAGAACCCCCGACCACCGACCCTAGTCCAGTCAGACTGGAGGACCTGCACCTATCGGACACTGAGGACCTATCCAATCGATTTGCCATCCAGGTGTGTGCTGGAACACGCCCCTTGCGTGTGCAGTACAAATAACATTTAATATTATTCTGCAGGCTAGGACAAGAAAGGTCTCATCAAGTTTATATTGTTTTTGATACTTTTACTACCTTTGCCTTTCTTTTCCATCAGTGGATCTTAATATAGGGCTTGGTTTGTAAAACCCTCTTGTGGTTTTCTTCTGTTCCATTTTGAAATGGATTTCATTCCTGTTTTTCGAGGTGGGATGAACAAAAACAGCTATTCTGGCATCCTGGTAAAGGATTTTTAGAAGGTATATGGGATAGTTTGTTACAGCTAATGCCCACAGCTTCTCAGACCACACGATCCTTGTGCTATAGTAGTAGAATGTGGTTCAGGAATTACTTGCTCCCCGCACTACATTATTACTGCATGGTGTGGGAAGAAATTACTGACTGGTGGCACAGTTTACCAGTCCATGCCTGAATACTATACCCTGACGGACTACACTTAAAGTTGCATTTACCCGGATATTTTTATTTAGGAGACCACTATTTGCTTGCTTCAGTAAAGGACACAAGGCACTGAAAAGAAGTGTTTAGTGTTCACCTACAATGATTAGCCATGATATTAAAAGGGTTGTCTATTCTATTAAAGAATCTATCAACATGCAGGGTGGAGATAACACTCTATTTTATGTGTATATAGAGAATTTTTCTGTATTTGCACTATAGAAAATGTAGTATACAATAGACATATAAGCATCATTGGTACATTTTTCTTTTGGGTACTGGTGTTTTAACACCAGTGCCACATGTTACATGGTAGGTAATTAGCAGTAGCCAGGGTACCCAGGGTAAAGGGAAGAGCTGTAGACTGATATAATCAGCCACTTTGCAGCAGGCAGTTCAGTTTAGAAGTAAAGTTTGTAGTAGTCAGTTGTTAGAGTGTTTTAGCATCAACAGGTCATCTGACCACAAGCCAGCTGTGGACCAGAGGCAAGCAACCCCATTACACTGGGCCTTAAGAAATTTACTCACAGATATAATCGTAGAAACTACAGCAAATAAGGAGAACTTTATATTTAAGGTAGAGACAGAGTGAGCGCAAAAGAGACAAGGGAAATCACAACTTGTGGAAAAAGAGGAGTCTCGCAGGAAACACCAGAGTCACTAGGTCTGTGGGAAAAGGGTTGAAGAGTCTACGGTCCTCCAAAACTGAAAGAGCCTGAGAGAGCACCAGTGGAGCCCAGGAGATTACTGGATGGTATACGGGCAGAACAAGAAGAGTGTTTATTTTATGTTTGGCTGAAGAGCATATGCTGCAGGCTAAAAGTAATAAGATCTTAAGTGAGAGAACCTTTGTGTAAGTTAATGTGAAATAGACTAGCTATGATGTTTTACAGGTTTGTGCAATAAGTACATTTTGCCAAGACCTCAAACTGTCGTCTCTCTTCATTCCCTCCTGCAACAGATGCACTAAACCTCCCAACACATCACCACCGGTAGGCTTAATCCATCATCACCTGTGTATATAGTATGGTGCCCTTGCCACCACCCCCTTACAAGCAGGTTGGGGAAGGGCTAAAATTAAAATAAAAAGAAACTCACTTATGAGACCCTCTCTGTTCCAGCACTGCGGCCACTCACAGTGCTTCCCACCACCGATGTCATATTTATCATTTACAGGACCCTGTAGCCATTCATTGGCCTCATCCGTCTCTTCCTGTATGAACTGAATGTGACCATTGAGGTCTTTGAATGGCGATGTCCATTTTATTCTGGTATATTTTCTGAAATGTCTCACTTTCTCATTAAAATGAAGGTTAAGGCTGATTTAAAGGAAGATGTAAAAAAGACATATTTACTTGTATTCAACAAAATTAAAAAAGAAATGACATATATTCAATCACAATTTATTTCTAAACAAGAGTTGCTTAAACAAACCCATTGTAGAGTAATCTGAAATGCAACCTGAGAGCAAATTGTTTCTGCAAATTCCATTGTGTTTCTTTACCAGAGGGATTTTTATAACAATGTCAGTATATTTTTATGTATTAACAGCCCTTTCATTTTTTAGTACTGTAACAAACGTATATGCATAAATATACATATGTTTTACATAGGAAAAAGTCATTTGATAAATCCTCATTATATGTCCTTTACTTCATGATAGCTCTCATTTACCATCACAGTATTTTAATATATTTTACATCAGGCCAAACTACTGATGTCTACTAGAAGGGTTTGTGTGCTTTGGAGGGTTTCCGACTGGATTCCTGAATGTTTCTTAAAGGGGACCCTATATGATAAAAGAGCAGTCTGGTCTGCAGGCATCATGTGATAGAGCAGAAGCAGCTGAGCAGTCTAATATACATGTTACATATATATACTATTTATAATATACATATTTGTGGAAAAGGATTTGGTAGGACTAGTAATTTTTTCATTTGAACCTCGATTCATTCACAAATATGTATACCTTTTTGAGTCACATTATTATGACCACCAGCTAATATGCAGATTAGCCGACGTGTGAAACACTGATAGCAGCTAGACAGGCTGGGAGTGACTCTGTAAGGTCCTGGTAGGTAGTCATAGATATCTGCGGCCATGCTGACTGCAGTGCATCCTACAGCTGCTGGTGGGTGTGTAGGGAAGGATCCATAGAATGAACACAATGATCAAGGTGGTCCCACAGATTCTCAAGTGGTCCCTCAAAAGTGTGGGGAATTAGTGGGCATTGATAGTACTTGGAAGTTTTGGTCATGCTCTTCCAACCAATGTGCAACATTTCTATCCATGTGACATGTTGCATTGTCTTGCTGGAAGATCCCATCTATCCCAGAGAAGACAATCAGCATATATGAGTATATGTGATCTCCAAAGATGGATTCATACCCGAATCAGTTAAGAGTGCCTTTCACAAAAATATTCTACAGACCATGAAGCTGAGCATCTTCAGTAATGGTTGCAGGGTGTTTGTTCTTTGATGTTCTTTGTCTGAAACACCAACATCATCTGTTCAATGACGCATAAAACATGACTCATCGGAGAATGTAACCTTTTACCAATCAGCAGAGGTCCAATTACGATGCTGCCGTGGAAAGGAAAGCCTTTTCTGCTGTTGCAACTTCATTAGCAGAGGTGCAGTGACCATTGGTCTGCTTCAGAGCCCCAAACGCAGTAGGGTTTGCGGAACTGTTGCTTTAGATACACGTCTGGTAGCCTCATGGTTCATTTTTGTGTGGAGCTGCTCCACTGTAGTGTCAGACCACCCTTATGCACCGTTGTAGCCAATGTTCACCCATCACATCAATAGTACATGGTACTCTGCAGTTTCCATATCGCATATTCACAATGGTGCTACATGTCCACTCACAATACACTTTCACTACAACAGCACGAAATATTTGCACACTGTGCAATTATCGTAATACTGCCACCCTTTGCCTGAGAGCCAATACTCATCCCTTTTTGCATCTCTAATAAATCATCCCCCAGGAACAAGGAGTATGAGAGCAGACATCACACATCTTACAATATAAACTTTAAGGTGTGCGCAATTTAGTTTGCTTTAAGATAATTTTACACTATGGGTTTATGTGGTTTAGCCTGATATGGATTTTGCTGTCGGAGAAGAAAAAAATTGTATGACCAATTACCAGTCTTTTTCCTGCCTGGTATATACAATCAATGAATGATACACTTCTTTTTCTAGACTAGTGGCATTATGTTCCTGCCATCACCAGCAAAATTCTGATGAAGCTGAAGTGACCCTACCAAAAACCTCTAAAACATTAAGACTGTAGGAAACTGCATTTTCAATGTGACTGTTCCCTTTAAAATTATGGGACTTTAAGTAAATTTCTAAGTTTTGCTTTTAGCAGTTGCCAAGGCTCTGTTCACATGTGTATCTGGTCTTTTATGTCTTTTTACCCTGTTCTCTGACAGGCAGAATATTGAAGCATGATGGTGATGAAAGATAATGGAATATGGCGAATCATTATTATTATTATCATTTATTTTAAAGCGCCATTGATTCCATGGCGCTGTACATTCGAGTGGGGTTACATACATAATATATCAAATGAGTACAACGATGAATGACTTACAACTGGCACAACAGAGGGAGAGAGGACCCTGCTAGCGAGGGCTTACAATCTACAAGGAGGAGGAGAGAGACAGGAGGTGAGGGGCAGACATGTTTGTGGGGTAGTACAGTGGCAGCAGGGTTATTGTAGGTTATAGGCAATCCTAAAGAAATGGGTTTTCAGGTTGCATTTGAAGCTGGTGAGAGTGGAAGAGAGTCTGATGTGTTGGGGCAGTGAGTTCCAGAGTCTGGGAGAAGCAGGAGAGAAGTCTTGGAGACGGTTGTGTGAAGAGCTGATAAGAGGAGAGCAGAGAAGAAGCTCCTGTGAGGAGCGCAGATTGCGTGAGGGGAGGTATCTGGAGATTAGGGCAGATATGTAAGGGGGAACAGGTTATGGAGAGCCTTGTAGGTCATAGTTAGTAACTTGAACTGAATTCGCTGGGTAATGGGTAGCCAGTAAAGGAATTGGAAGAGAGGAGAGGCAGAGGAGTAGCGGGAAGAGAGGTGGATAAGACGGGCAGCAGAGTTAAGGATGGATTGGAGGGGAGCGAGGGTGCTAGCTGGGAGGCCACAGAGAAGGATGTTGCAGTAGTCTAGGTGGGAGATGACAAGGGCATGGACAAGCATTTTTGTAGCGTCGAAGTTGAGGAATGAGTGGATGCGAGAGATGTTTTTCAGGTGGAGGCGGCAGGCAGAGGTGAGGGTTTGGATGTGTGGTTTGAAGGACAGAATCATCCCTCAAAGTCATCATTAAGCCTGCATAACCAGAAGCCATTGCTGGAACACCAGTGTAAACTGATTTTTTTGTGTTCTGGTCCCACTTGTTCCTTAATCAATATTTGAGATAATTGGTGTAAAGACCAAATTCTTCTCTACTAAACAGTCTTTGGTGTAAATGTTAGTGGCTTCATCTGATATCATGAAAGGACTGAGAAAATACTTAAATGTAACATGATTGTGCATGGTTGGAAAATGACAAAAAAATCCTGGATTATTATTATATGAATGTACCAAGAGCAATATTAGGTTATTAAAAAGTATATAAAAGTATTAGCGTCTGTGACTATTCTTTCCTACAACAAATACCAGAGGAATAGTTCTGATAAACCTGTATACCGTGTTATCGTCTAACAAAGTCTAAAAGCTCGTGAGTACAAAGATATCTCATTGGATAAAATCTGTAAAAAAAAGTTTTCCCCTGTAGAAGACTGAAACTGACTTCATTTGTCAAAATAAGAAATTCTATGCAATACAAATAGAAAGAATGTATAAAACAATGTGTACTTGACAATAAAAAAGCTCAATATATGAGTTTATTTATCCTTGTCATTGTCCTCATTCTTGTCTGTTTCTGGTGCACTGTCTGCTCCATCAGACAGGTTGTCATTGCCTACATACTTTTCTTGTATCCTCTTTTCAACTTTAGTGATTCTTTGTTTAAGTTTTAGTTGTGTAGAGTTGTAGTCCGCCAGTAATCTAGCAAACCTTGTTTGTAAGCTGTCAAAAGCAGTTTCCATCTTCTCTACTTTTTCTTCTATATCCTTTGGATCTGCTCCAGCGTTTGCAGCTTCCTCATCGATGAGGCCGTCTTTCATTAAGATTTGTCTTCCTTTTTCTTCAAGCACTGACTTAGCCTCTGGGTACTCTGTGAGAGCCTCCATTAAGTCATCCTTCGATAAACAGAACAAATCAGAATAACCAATACTTCGAATATTAGCTGTCCTTCTGTTCCCTGATTTGCTTCCTTTGATGTTGAGTATGCTGATTTCTCCAAAATAACTTCCATCACTAAGGACTACGAACTGTGTGACACCATCATCTGCTACCACGGCCAGTTTACCTTCTTTAATAATATACATTTCCCGTCCAATGTCTCCTTTTCGACAAATATAGTCACCAGGGCTAAACACTTGAGGCCTTAGCTTTAGGACTAATTCAACAAGTAACCCAGCTTCACAATCTTGAAAGATTCTAACCTTCTTTAAAGTGTCCAAATGGACATTAATTGCAATCTCTGCTTTAAGCTTGTCTGGTAGGTTCTTTAGCACTTCTTTTTCATCCATTGTTTTCTTGTTTGTCCACAGATAGTCAAACCACTTTATAACCCTGGCTTCTAGATCTTTTGATACATTACGAAATTGCATATACTGCTTTATAGAGTCAATCTTGGACTGAAAATCTGCCCTTGATGCATTCATATTTGAGATCATAGATCCCACATTACCAACAATGGTGGCAAATATCAGAACACCAATTAAGAAGTCAAACACCACAAAGAGGAATTCTATATCCTTGACTGGAGGAGGTGTCTCCCCAATAGTGGTAAGAGTTAGGGTTGACCAGTACAGACTATAAATATATTTCCGTGCAAGACGGCCATATTCTGGATGAGAATTATTAGGATAGACCCATGTGTCGTTCCAAACCCAATGGCTTTAGAAATTGCAAAGTAAATACATGCATTCCAATGTATGATAATCAATATATAAAGAACAAGATTTCCAATGCGGAACATATTAGGGTAATTGGTTCTGGTTTCAGTGCGATCAAAGAACTCAAACATTCTAGAAAAGCGTAGTAGGCGGTTGAAACGTAGTTCTGGGTAGTTAAGACCCACTTTGAAGTAGGCCAAGTCAGTTGGCAACAACGATAACATATCAAGTTTAAACTGTAAAGTCTTAGTATAATACTCCTTTAACTTCTTAGCTTCTTTTACCAGCAAGCCTTGTTCAAGGAAACCTGAAAAATATATATATCTTAAGATATATTAATCTACATTTTATGTTATTTAAGTAATTTCAGTTACTGTATATGTTGTGGAGGGAGCCAATTTATAACACAATACAATATTCATGAGATTTCAGCCTGTCACTCCACTTAGGATGTATTTTGCTTGCACCTAATTTTCATTGACATCGTAATTTTTTATACATGTTCTGTTCTGTGTAGAAAATAAGTCTTCTTAATAGAAAGTTAGAAAGTTTGCAGTATTTTTTCAGTAGTTTGGTATTTTTGCATCTTGTTGAAAAGCAGTGTGTTTTCTACGATTAAAAATTTAAACGGTTTTTATGAGAGATAGGTTTACATATTTATCTCGAATTAAAAAATGATTAAAACTAATCACATGTCAAAAATCATTTTTTGTGAAAGATAAGTTTATGTATTTATTGTAATGATGCATATTTAGTGGGATTGGATGTCTGATCATTTAAACCATTGTGATAGATACTAGATTCATGCCTCGGATAAAGCCATTAGAGGGCGAAGCCTTGGCACCACGTGGAATGCATTTATATATGCTTACATTGCTGTAATAACATGATATAAATAAAGTTGGAAGTCAAAGAAAAAATTATTCATTGGTTACTTGTTTAACCCATGCATCATAGACAGAATAAGAATATACCCTGTTTCCCAAAAAATATGACAGTGTCTTATATTCATTTTTGCTCCAAAAGACGACTTATTTTTAGGGGATGTCTTATTTTTCCATGAACAAGAAATCACATTTATTGTTGAACAAAACATCAATATGTATTAATATATTGTAGTGATTTCATCACAAACATCAGCATAAGCAGCCAAACTCTGAATTGCATCAAAAAAATGCACTATGTCTTATTTTTGGGGGATGTCTTATGTTCGGGGAAACAGGGTAGAAAATAGGACCTTATGTATGAAAACTGTCTAGCAGTAAGACTGTCTTTGCTGCCCATAGCAACCAATCAGAGCTCAGCTTTTAATATAGTGCTCTGGAAAAATTAAAGCTGAACCCTAATTGATTGCTATGGGCAACAGAGACAGTCTTACTGCTAAACAGTTTTCATACATAAGGCCCATGGTGTTTTTAATCCTGCAAAGATAAAAAAAAGTCATTTTTTTAAAATATTTATTTTGGTGGTTTAAATTTATGTTTAAAACAGGGTGCAGCAGGAGACGAAAACGATGCCTTCTCTTTTTTTCAGTCCTGTTAAAGAATGAGATCCTATAGATGTGAATTGCACAAAATAAATTATCAGTAAAAACAACAATAAGGTGTTCTATCTCATTTCAACTTAAGTGGCGTCACAGATTAAACAGAATATGTCTCGCTTCTAGCTTTTAACAATAAATCAGTTTTTTATTCTCTGTGCTTCAACACTTTTGACTAGTCTATTTACACCACTGAATGTGAATTGTTTTCACGAGTTCCAGCATCCAGTATCTTGAATCACAATTCATATGCCAGAACTACCAAGCCCCTTTTTTCTTTTTCACTCTTCAAGATGTTCTGTATCAAAGATAAAAAGCAAATATATTGCAGGACATTTGTGGTGTAAAAGCTTGACATGCTTTTATTCCATATACTCAGTATGTTTGAGTCATCCCACCAAAATAAATAAGAAATTAATTAACTTAGTTTTTTTTTTTTTTTTTTTTTTAAATATTTGTAGGATTAAAAACACTATGGGCTTTATGTATGAAATATGTCTAGCGGTAGGACGGTCTCTGTTGCCCATAGCAATCAATTACAGTTCAGCTTTTATTTTCTCAGAGCACTATATTAAATAAAAGCTGAGCTCGGATTGGTTGCTATGGGCAGCAAAGACAGTCTTACTGCTAGACAGTTTTCACACATAAGGCCCTATATTCTCATTCTGTCTATGATACATGAGTTAAACAAGAAACCAATGAATAATTTTTTCTTTGACTTCCAACTTTATATCATGTTATTACATCCTATAAAAAGGTAATATTTTTTAACAAGATGCAACATTATGCAAAATTAATTATGAACAGAATCTAGGTGGCAACAGGATGTAATAGGATATACATCCAGTTGATTTTTTTTTAATTAAAATACTCTTTTTCAAATCTTGATTGATTCAGCATGATGCAAGAATGTGTTGAGAAAAGGGTCTGACAAAGTTACAGCTGTACAGAACTTGTGGGTAAAAATTAATTTAACCCTATTTACTCACTACATTGATAGGATTTGTGGCCCTTCCTGAGAAACCTGTTTTAGTAAACACTAGTGTTTTGCGTGAAATAATAATTCTAGAGCATATTTTCTTAGAGGTCTATGTGGTAAGGCTCTTTTCTAGAAATTAATTACAAATCTGTAAGCAGGGTGTTACCAGCTCAGGGTGTGTCCCTGCACAGTGTGACATTGTCCAATCAGGCCTGCTAGAGTCAGTTTATATGTCCTGGGACACACCCCTTTGACAACTGGTAACACCTAGATGACTGATTCAGTAATACAGTAATTTCTAGAAGGATTTACAGAGGAACAGCACAACATAGTCAAAAGAGAATATGCTTCAAAATTGTTATTTCACAGGTAATACAAGTGCTAAAACAGACATATCAGGAGTTAGTTTAATCAATCAATCAATCTATATACTCTCCTGACATTTTTGTTTTACTACATTTCTGTTTTATCTTGATATCCCATGAAATAGCAATTTCGTAGAAACTTGTCTCAGGTACTCTATGTTGTACTGTTTATCTGTTATTCCTCATAGGAATTTATGAATAAATTGTCAACTGGGTGTTACCAGTTGGAGCAGGTGTCCTTTAACAGATTGACATTGCCCAATCAAAGTTCTCCAAAAAACATGTTATTTGTGTGGGGAATACAATTATCTGCTACACTAGAAATGTTAGGAGATGTCCAGGTTCTCTTTAAAGGAGTTCGCTCACCATGCTGTTTCACAGAGTCACAGACATATTCAGTCTCACATTGCTTGGTAAGGCTGTGGGTGGGTTTATAGCAGTAATTATCATATTTAGCTCCTCTATAACTAGCTGATGCTGATACAGTGACATAAGTGCAGGAAACAAACAAAGAAGTAAACAAGGGTGCAGTGCTTGAAGGAGTGAAAACAATTGCTTATCAAAGGTAATTAATATAATCTTGTTAGAGATAAGGACTCTGAGGACCAGGATAAGGCAGAGCTTCTAAATAGGTTCTTCAGTTCTGTATGTAAAAAATAGGAGAAAGTAGCTGATGGGGGCCTGGTCACTGCTGATGTGGGTGGGCCTAAAGGGGATATAGGTGGGGCCAGTGCAGATGTAGGTGGTTCATTGCTGATGTGGATGGGCCCAGTGCGGATGTAGGTGGTGCCAGTACTATTAAAACATCAACTGATGTAATAAATTGGCTCAGTGTATAAATGGTCCAAGACAAGTTAAATAAATGGTGTGAACAAGGCTCCAGGCCCACACCCAAGAGTTCTTAAAGAGCTCAGCTCGATTATCTCTGTGTCATCTCTGTACATGATATTTAGAGATTCTCTGGTGACTGGCTATCGGATCGTAGAGTGGTGGTAAATGATTCCTACTCTGAACGGTCAATTAATTTATTAATGATATAGAGGAGGGGAGCAATAGCATTTTTTCTATCTGAAGATGACACCAAGCTATGTAGTGAATGGCAATATTTGAACAATATTCATAAATTGCAAGCAGGACCTTGATACACTGTTAGCTTTGGGCATCTCACTTGGCTCAAATGAGCTTCATTGTGATAAAATGTAACAGTTCTGCATCTTGATACATAATCTGCGCATCATATGTCTCAGGGGTGATAAATTGGGAGATCTCTTATTGAGAAGGGATTGGGTTTGTTACTTGTAGATCAAGACTACAGAACGCATTGCAATATAAATCTGCATCCTCTAAGGCCTCAGGGGTTCAATTGAAAGCGGCCTCCTGCTGTTGGGAAAACTAAACTACCATCATGCCACTGTTATAGATTATTAAATGCATTGATGGGAGTTGTAGTTTCCCAACAGCTGGAGGGCCGCCAGTTTGACACCTGTGCTCTAAGGCCAGCAGGATATTGGCGTGTATTAAAAGTGGCATGGACTCGCGGGACAGAGGTGTAATATTACTTCTATGTAAAGCATTGGTGCAGCTTCTTCTAGAATATGATGTTCAGTTCTGGACTTCAGTTTATAGAAAGGATGTAATGGAGCTAGAGAAAATGCAAAGATGAGCAATCAAACTAATAAGGGGAATAGGCATCTTAGTTATGAGGAGAGGTTAAAAGAATTAAACTTATTTAGTCTTGAGAAAAGACGGATCCGGGGAGACATGATTAATTTATATAAGTATAGAAATGGCCCCTACAAAGGAAGAAAAAAGGCTTAGATAACAACCTAAAACTAAAAAATATTAATACTTATGTAGCCATATAAAATTCTAGATCCGACTGATGGGAATTTTTTGGGGAGAAATGAAAATATTTTTGGGAGTTTTGGGTTTTTGCCTAATGGGATCCAAATCTTTATCAGTAGGGAAAAAAAAGTTAAAAACTCCCATCCCCCCTTCCCCTTTTCTACTTTTACCCTTGTTAACTTTATGGACATATTCTTTTTTAAAAACCCTACTAACTATGTAACTTGCTCCGACTATGGTGTTTTCACTACCCCTCTTGTCCAACAGGGGGGGGGAATATGAAAAAAAAACCTAAAACCAGAGACTGTGTGTGCATCAATCAGTAAATCTCTCTTATCCCCCGATAGACAATATCAAGCCCAAAAAATTTTTAGTCTTCATTTTCCCCTTTTCCCAAAAATGTTGTAAGCTAATTTTTGTAGTAAAAAAAAAACCCCTTTGGGGGAAAAACATAATTTTTGCAAAACTAGTTGCCTCTTCAGTAAAAAATTGTGTCTTTCTAAAGGGGAACAAAATTACTTGCAACCTAAATTTTCAGGTTTATATGAAGGATTTGTTTTTGGGAAAAATTGTAAAAAAATTCAGAAAACACAGCATTCTAGAAACTTTTTTGGGATGGTCTTATAGGGCACCCCTTACTGTATAATCTCTGGGGAAACAATAATGTTAGAGGGTATCTGGGGTTTTAAAAAAATTGGGAAAAAGGTTTTTAAATTGTAAGAGAACTTTGGGTTGGTTCAAAAAAGGGGGGGGCAAAATTATAAATAATTTTGGGTTTCCCGGGAAATCACCTAACTTTATTTTTTAATAATGTGATCCCTTTTGAAAGGGTTTTTATACATTTTGTTGTTTTGGGTATTTTAAAAAAACTTTTTAAAGGGAACTATGTTATTTTTTAAAAAAATGACAATGATTTTATATTAAATCTTTTCGATCTAGAATAGGAAAAACCATTGGGAAATTGCTGATCTTGGCTAACTCACCTTTTTCTGAATTTACGAATACGCCCGTTGTTTAAAAGGGTCTCCCACTGAAATTCCAGGATTATCCACAGGGAAATGTTTTTTCTCTGCAGTTCATCAAAGCAGGCTCTTTAGAATAGAACAAATAGTCAATCATCTTTTCACCTTTTGGGCCTTTAAACTTTTCCGTGCCCGAAAACCAGTAAGAGAGTGATCCCTGCTGCCCTTCCCTTCACCTAGAAAACACCAGTTGTACAGCACAGGAACAGAAATGATTGATAACCATCTGTAGTAGAAGTTACTGGCTGGATCTATTACAAAGATTTCTTTTTTTCTTCCTAGAAATTAAAAAAAACAAATGTATTATGAATTTTTCAAATGAGGGAGGGGGTATCCCCTACACATTTTGCAGGGGGACAACTGGGAAAAAGCAAAATATTTGAATTTCACTACCAAAAGAAAAAAAGGCAAATATCAGGTTTAGTAGGAAAGTCCCGTCAATCTTGTATTCTGCCTTTAGGAAATATTTTCAGTAACTTATTTCTTGGGCCCGTTTTGGTGTTGTGGAGTTTTTGTTAAAACCTTTTTCAAAAGTTTTTCTGTCCTGCTGTTTCCCGACAACCCGTAGTTTTGGGCCCGTATGCAGCTAGGTCTTACAAAACATAGGACAAAAAAAATTGTCAAAAAACCAAACCTAAAAATTGCTTTTTTAACCCGAGTAATTTTTCAGTTTTTTTTTTTGTCCCAAAAAAGCTGGGTTTCTGCAAGTTTTTTTTTTTTTGTTGTGGTTTTTGGTTTTTGTTTTTTTTGGCAAATTTTTTAAAAATAGCCAAAAATTCATACGCCTTGTTTTTAAACAATGGGAAATTTTTCAGCCCGACCCTTTCCAAAAAAAAAGCGGGAAAAACGTTTTGGGGTTTACATAGACTTCAGTAGTAAATTTTCTGCAGGATGCCATCGGATTTTACAACATGTTCCTAAAACTGCCGGTGCCCAAAGACGAACAGAAAAAAAAACAATGTGTAGACTACAGATCGTTTTTCGTGTTAAAGTCTATGTGGAGGTTTTTCCATCGGATTTACAGTGGTTTCAAAATACTAAAACTGCCAAAAATCTGATGGGAAACCTGTGCTGTGTAAGACATAGCCTACCGCTCCTGGCTGTGTCTGCTTTCTTCCTGCTGACCTCCTTCCTTCTCTCAGTGTTAAAGAGAGCAGCATGCAGGGAGAGAGAGAGGAGGTTGGAATGTGTGAGAGTAGGAATAAAAGGAAGTCTGGAACAGGGCAGATCAAAGAGGCTGTACTGTATTCCAGTGTAGATAAGGAGGTAAGCACACACACTGTTTGGAGATGAGGGGGTTGAGGATGAATCACCTAGGCTGTATAGGAGAGAACTCATGGCTGACACTACTGGGTAATTACACACTCCTCAACATTAGTGTAGTGTTCCTCAGCACAAGAGATAGGAAATCCCTCATCTTAAATGGTATGTAGTAAAGGAATGAAGCTGGGGTTGTATGTGACAGCAGCAGCACTTGGGAGGAATGGACCTGACATCCTGAATGTATTACTGGGAAGGACAAAACACATGAGAATATTTTTAAAGGGGTTGTCTCGCTACAATGATTGGGTTTTAATTAAAAGATCTTTAAAAAACAAGCAGCTTTGCAATATATGTTCATTACAAATGTCCTACTGATTTTGAGTTATCCCTGTTAGTAGTAGTGCATCAGCTCCTGAAATCACTATAGCAGCTGACCTGTTGATTGTTATCTCACTGGCTGCCAGTGCTGGTTACTCATCTGTTTCTGAATACAAGTCAGAGCAGAGAGCCCCTCCCACACAGTATGCTTCTGTAGGGAAGGGAGGAGGAGGGCTCTGGCTTCTGTGTCTGTGTGGATTAACCCTGTGTGTGCCTGCTCCCTGCTGCTCTCTACACAGATTGAGGAGAGCAGAGATGAGGCTGATCTGTGGTCAGTAGGATGTGACAGCAGTGAAGTGTGTTACCATAATCATGATATATCTATGGAGCTTTGACTATAATAATAGAACAGATCAGGAGAGCATGTGAACGGTTCATACCCTCCCTGCTCTGCTGTATTAGTGACACATTGTAATTATAGTAACACACTTCACAGCTGCCCTGTGTCTGTTCTGACAGGGTTTGTTTGTTGTTGCTTGAGATGGAGATTTGTATGCTAAGCAGGGGGTATAGGAACGTTTACAACCCCCCTGCTCTGCTATTAGCATACACAGCTTCACAGACCTCTCCACACTCATAGATCAGCCCTCTCCCTGTTGTCTGCTAACTCTGTGGAGCTGACAGTGCAGCTGACTCAGCAGTGAGTAGCAGATCTAGGCAGGCACACACAGGATTAACTCTGGCAGCAAACCCCCTCGCCCTCCCCCTGCTGTATAGAAGGAGAGCTGTCTGTGTGCTGAGGGGAGGGGGGAAGCGGGAGGAGAAGAGGCAGACAAGAAGCACGCCCCTGAATTCAAAAATCCTTTGCTGCCAGACACATTGAAGTAGGCTGAAAGCCTGTAGTGAGACAACTCTTTTAACTTGCAGATTGCAAGCTGCATTTCGGGGGGGCTGAAAATTATTGGGTGAATGAAGATCGCAGACAAAAACTTTCTAAACTTAAGGTAACTTTTAGCATCTGTAAAAAAAAAATCACATATCAAAGTCATAACCATAACCTTTAATGATTTCAAGCATATGTAAAAAGTCATGTGCAGCAAAAAAGAATGGGTAATTTTACTTTAAGACTTCTATTTGGCTCTTGGAATCTGATGGTGTCAACACATTTGTTTGTATTATGTCCTTAGAATCCTTAGGATATGTTCACACAGCAGATTTGGACACTTATTCTGGGGGAGGATTCAGCACTGAATCTGCCTCAAAATCAGTGTCCAAACCAGTAGTAAACTGATTTACATTGTACCCTATGTAAAGTCAGCATTGTCATTCAGGGCTCATTTTACTCAAGTATTTTCGGCATGTACTGTCTGCGCCTACAAAGAATTGACATGTCAATGTGTGGAGTGTGTGGTGTTTTACACACCATCAATACTAAAATATAGAGGCGGGAAATCTGTCTCGGACAGTGAGCGTTGTTTCCTCGTCAGATTTCCACGTGTGCTAACTGCTAAAATAAAATATTAAATCTGTACAATAATTTTGGCTACTCTAGAGTGCTAAATGCAAAGGATATTATCTTTAATAAAACAAGCCTTTTCCATATTGACTCATATGGTTTATATCAAGTGGGACACTCTGATGTAATGCAAACAGTATGTACATCTGCAACACAGTACATAAAAAGTGAGTATTAGATGAAATACAGAAAGGCAGTCAAGACACTATTCCAAATAGCAGGCATCATTTTAAACAAAATCAGTTCAATAGTCTATCCTTGCTTCTGGTTTACTACTACTTTTATAGCCTTGGACAAATTTCCCTCGTCCACCCGTTATGGGATCTGTTTTCTTTTTCGTTAAAAATGTAAGTGTGAAATAGTTTAAGGCTGCTTTTATGTTCAATTAGAAGAACTATTACTGAATTTTGTGTCTCCCACCCCCTAAACATGGGGGAGATGAGCAATCACATCAGGTTTCCATATGATAAATACACCCAGTTGTGCTAGCTTGGCTATTTATTTGACTTTGCATGGATTTCCATGAAGAGAGCTTAAACTGTGTGGTCTCTATCTCCATGCACTTCTTATCTTACATGGTAACTACCCACTAGTGAAGCAATCTGACATGAGTCAGCTGAAGCACAAGTCTACACATCTCGGCTGCTTATAGCAGAAAGCCATGTGTTAACCAGTGGCATATAGAGCATTTCACCCAGGGACATTGGTGGGTGCTGACATTCTACCCATAACCCTTACATAGAAACCTTATACGAGGGGCTGCTGATAAGTCTTTGGCTTTGTGTTCTTTTTTTGTTTCTATAGTAATGAATGTTACATCACATGAAAGCCTTATGTGTCTAATATACTGTATATCTTCAAAATTTTGTGTTTGTATCTTATGGCAACAGTGATTTAGGCACGCGGGAAAGCAAAATGGTGGTGTCTAAGGCGATATTCACAGCAAATGAGAGCAGAGGAGTGATACAATTCTTGTTTCTGCAAGGAAAGTCCTCAAAGGATATCCACGGTGATATGTCGCAGACATTGGGGGATCAATGCCCTTCATATTCTACAGTTAAGAACTGGGTTGCCACATTTAAAAGGGGCCACTTCAGCACCAATGATGAGGAATGTCCTGGACGACTGAGAGTGGTGGTTGTTCCCGAGATCGTCGATGCTGTGCACAACCTCATACTGGATAATCTGCGAATTTCAGCTAAAGTAATAGCAGACATCATGGGGATTACTCGTGAACGTGTTTGTGTCATTATCCATGAACATTTGAACATGAAGAAGCTATCTGTAACATGGGTCCCCAAATGTTTGACAACAGATCAGAAAAGCTGCGAGTGAAAACTTCCAGGTCCATTTGTCAGCGTTTCCGGACTGATAAGAACTTCCTGGATCGACTGGTCGCTATGGATGAGACCTGGATTTATTTGTATGACCCTGAAACCAAGGAGCAGTCAAAAGAGTGGAGGCACAGTGGTTCTCTTTGTCCAAAAGAAGTTCAGGGTGCAAAAATCAGCCACTAAGGGGATGGCGTCTGGGATAAGGAGGGCGTGCTGCTAGTGGACTACCTTCATAGTGGTTCCACCATCAATGCAAGGTATTACATTGAACTTTTGGACCAACTGAAGGCAGCACTGAAGGCCAAAGGGCACGGCAATCTGTCCAAAGGAATCTTGTTCCTGCAAGACAATGCCTCAGCTCACACTGCACAAGCAAACACGGCAAAACTGGTGGAGCTGGGCTTCCAGCTGGTTGACCACCCATCTTATTCACCAGATCAAGCTCCCGCTGACTATCATCTGTTTCCAAACCTGAAGAAACACCTCAAGGGTACCATATTTCACACCATTTCTGATGCCATGGCTGCTACGGATGACTCGTTTGAGGCGAAACCAAAATCATTCTTTTTGCAAGGCTTACAGAACTTGGAATACCGATGTAAGAAGTGTGTTGACATCAGTGGAGAGTATGTGGAATAAATGTAGAGTTTCATCTTCCTACCTCATTTCTTTCTGGGTAAAGCCAAAGACTTATCAGCAGCCCCTTGTAAATCCTTACATAACAATATAATACAATGCTTTAATATTAATGATAAAGGCCTATCAAACCAATCCCTATTATTCAACCTCTGTCATTCTTAAAGGGGTTGTCCAGTTTATTTTTATTTAATATACTAAGGCTGCTGGTGCCCTGAAAAGACCAACAAAACCATACTCACCTGCTCTCTCACTTCCGTCTAGCGCTGTTGCCCTCCGCCATCTCCTCCGGTTCTTTTGTTTATTTCTTTCTGCAGTGGTCACATGCTGTTGATGGCATCACTACTTAGTGCCGTTCACTTCCAAACAGTGATATCAGGCAATGAATCTTGACCAATCAGTGGCTGCAGAGGTCTCAAGCTGACCACAGCAGTTGGAAGCCAACAGAAGGACCTGAGGAGATGGTGACAGCGCTGGAATGTAGGTAAGGGGGTGGCGGGAATTAGTATTTTTATTTATTTTATCAGGGCACCAGCAGCCTCAGTATATGTAATAGAAAACAAAATGGACAACCCCTTTAAGGCCCCCAACACTAGACCAGTACTTGTATTTAAACTTTTTATTACTATAATGTGTTCTGTTTCAGTCTTTAGCTGTGACCCTGGAGCAAATTCTTCTAGTTACCATACTGACACTGCCATTTTCGGTATCCCGCACTCTGCGAGTGGTTGTTTGACTTACTGTCGGCCCAAAGCTTTTCTTAGAACTTTTACAGTAATTGATGTAATTTAGTGAATTTTGACATTGACATACCATGGTCTATGAGAAACATACAAATCATAGCAAGTGTTGGAAGTCTCCATCATTACCATTCAGGCAAACTTCAGTGCATTGTTGTTGTTATAGAAATACAAATTCGCACAAATTCGGAAGTCACAGTCTCACTTTCCCACTGGTTGTTTTCTGTCAGTACCAAGTATATGAAGTATAAACCAACCAGCACATCATTTTTCCCTTTAGTACTAGATTTATGTCTCAGAAGCCATAACGTCAAAAGTAGGCATAAAACACTCTCCAGAAGACTCTGATCAAGTTCATGACTTCTGAAAAATTACCAATTGTAGGAAAGCTAAACATTTTTCTGTCAGTGCTTATAGCATAAAGGTGCACTGTATATATATATATATATATATATATATAATATTTATATGTGCATATATTATATATATATTATATGCTGTATATATATATTATTATATATATATTTTACTTATTTATTATATATATATATATATATATATATATAAAATGGAGAACATTGCATCACCTCCTAAGAAAATTGAGCCCTGACTGAAAACCATTAAATAGAGACTTACAAGCGGACGTAGGTCTCTCAAGTCTAATGTAATCACAGTCCTCCTGTAGTTGTTACGCATACTTGCATGTGGTTGCTACTGTTTACACCAATGATGCCCAACAGAGAGTCAAATGATATGAGATTACTGTGTATCTCTCCCATTTCTAAGGTATGCATTGTGTATACTGTATGTTCATAATATCATTGTACATTTTTTTTTTGTTAATGCATGAGCTTTATGTCCCTTTCTTAAGTATTTTGCCCAAAACCTGACTAAATCTGGTATATGGTCCTTTGATGAAGTTAAGGGTCACATTTTAGGCCCTCCAATGTCAGGTTGACCTCCACTGGTTTTATTTTGTAGCAAACAAATTGAAAACAGTTTATAATTTCATACATAACAGAAGTGTGGTCATATTTTTCTGCATAATCGATTTACTCATAGTAAAACATTCATGATGTAATATTTTAAAATGTTCATCCTGAAAAATATTGGGTTTTTCTTTATGTGGACTGAAAAATAACGTTAATAGCAAGGTAATAATCCTTTCAAATCAAGCATATAAATCCCATTCTCAACAAGCACGGCCTGCATACAAATCTGCAGCAGCCGGCTCTCAGTACTTACTCGGTTTCCTTTTTGTCATCGTTTTTTGCATCCTTTTTGTCTTCCTTTTTTTGCTCTTTGTTCTCTTTGACAGCATTCTGATCATTCTTTTTGCTGTTTAATGCATTCATATGGAGAGTGGAAAAAGGCTTTTCAGAGAAGAGAATAGCACAGCCACAAGAGCGAGCAGCCTAGTTTCTGCTGGTTGAATTTGTGACCAATTTTCCAGACATCATTCAGATTGTAAATTTCAGTCAACTGGATTATTTGTGTGATGCAGAAATATCACCAATTTAGGAATGGAGCAAAATAAGATGCTGTGGCAAATATGTTAGCTTGATATAAGACATTCCCTGAACAGGGAAATGTGTGGCTAAAAATAATGTATATGAATTTGTGTATATTGTTTATGCATATGTCTGTAGTGTATATGTGTGTTTGTTTGGAATGTGTGTGTGCAGTATAATGTATACAGTGGTGCTTAAAAGTTTGTGAAACTTAGAATTTTTTATATTTTCTGCATAAATTTGACCTAAAACGACATCAGATTTTCTTACCTAAACATAGATAAAAATAACCAAATAAAAAAAAAAAAGTTGCGGTGACTGGTGACTTCCTCCGCTGTATCCATATGATCTCCTAGTATGGACTCATCTTGATCTTAAAATATATATAGTACCTACCTCGTTTGAGGATGTGACCACAGGTTTGAAACTTTGTTATACAGTTTTATATCGTTGCAATGCGAAGATATTAAAAAGCAATTGAAGAAATGTTACAAAGCATCTGACTAAAATCTCTATACTCTATTTGGTGCAAGTGCACTTGTAGCAGCAATTCAACAATATTGGACAAAAATATCAGACTCAGTCACTTATTTATTGAAGAAAATGAACCAATGTCACATACAGTGGGAAAAAGTATTTAGTCAGCCACCAATTGTGCAAGTTCTCCCACTTAAAAAGATAAGAGAGGCCTGTAATTGACATCATAGTAGACCTCAACTATGAGAGACAAAATGAGAAAACAAATCCAGAAATAATTTATTTGCAAATTATGGTGGAAAATAAGTATTTGGTCAATAACAAAAGTTCATCTCAATACTTTGTTATATATCCTTTGTTGGCAATGACAGAGGTCAATCGTTTTCTGTAAGTCTTCACAAGGTTGGCACACACTGTTGCTATGTTGGCCCATTCGTCCATGCAGATCTCCTCTAGAGCAGTGATGTATTGGAGCTGTTGCTGGGCAACACGGACTTTCAACTCCCTCTAAAGGTTTTCTATGTGGTTGAGATATGGAGACTGGCTAGGCCACTCCAGGACCTTGAAATGCTTCTTACAGAGCCACTCCTTCGTTGCCATGGCAGTGTGCTTGGGATCATTGTAATGCTGAAACACCCAGCCACATTTCATCTTCAATGCCCTTACTGATGGAAGGAGGTTTGCACTCAAAATCTCACAATACATGGCCCCATTCAATCTTTCATGTACACGGATCAGTCGTCCTTGTCCCTTTGCAGAGAAACAGCACCAAAGCATGATGTTTCCACCCCCATGCTTCACAGTAGGTATGGTGTTCTTTGGATTCAACTCAGCATTCTCTCTCCTCCAAACACGACGAGTTGTGTTTCTACCAAACAGTTCTATTTTGGCTTCATCTGACCATATGACATTCTCCCAATACTCTTCTGGATCATCCAAATGCTCTCAAACTTCAGACGGGCCTGAACATGTACTGGCTTAAGCAGGGGGACACATCTGGCACTGCAGGATCTGAGTCCCTGGTGGCGTAGTGTGTTACTGATGGTAGCCTTTGTTACATTGGTCCAAGCTCTCTGCAGGTCATTCACTAGGTCCCCTGTGTGGTTCTGGGATTTTTGCTTATCGTTCTTGTGATCATTTTAACCCCACGGGGTGAGATCTTGTGTGGAGCCCAGATCGAGGGAGATTATCAGTGGTTTTGTATGTCTTCCATTTTCTAATTATTGCTCCCACAGTTTGTTTCTGGTGTCCTTCAACAGCTCTTTGGTCTTCACCATAGTGGAGTTTGGAGTGTGACTATTTGAGGTTGTGCACAGGGGTCTTTTATACTGATAACAAGTTCAAACAGCTGCCATTACTACAGGTAATGAGTGGAGGACAGAGGAGCCTCTTAAAGAAGAAGTTACAGGTCTGTGAGAGCCAAAAATCTCGCTTGTTTGTAGGTGACCAAATACTTAATTTACCCCATAATTTGCAAATAAATTCTTTCCAAATCAGACAATGCGATTTTCTGGATTTGATTTCTCATTTTGTCTCTCATAGTTGAGGTCTACCTATGATGTCAATTACAGGCCTCTCTCATCTTTTTAACTTGCACAATTGGTGGCTGACTAAATATATTTTTTTCCCATTGTAGCTGTGCCTGGCTAAAGTGTGTGAACCTTTAGAAAAAGCAGATAATCTCAATGTGAAATTAGTTTCAGAGGTCTTTAATTAATGGGATTACAATCAGGTGTGAGTGGGTGACCTATTTTATTTAAAAATAGGGATCTATCAAAGTCTGATTTTCGCAATACATGTTTGTGGAAGTGAATAATGGCACAAAAAATTTCTAAGGGCTCCCGAAAAAGAGATTTTCATGCTCATCCGGCTGAAAAAGAGTTTGGGCTTCACCAGTTAACAGTCAGACAGACTGAGTACAAATGAAGGAAATTCAAGACCATTATTACTCTCATCAGGTATGGTCTACCAACCAAGATCACGCCAAAAGCAAGGTGTATCATAAATGGTGCCTCAAAGGAAGCCAAGGTAAGCAACTAAATTCATTTCTCACATTAGCTAATATTAATGTTCATGCATCCCTCTTTAGGAGGACACTGAAAATCAATAATGTACATGGTAGGATTGAAAGGAAAAAGCCCCGCTCCTCAAAAAAACATTGCTATCCAACTGCAGTTTGCTAAAGATCACCTGGGCAAGCTAGAAGGCTATTGGAACAATATTTTGTGCTTGAATAGAGTTTTTTTTTTCTTTTTTTTGTTATATTTGGAGAATGAAAACACTGCATTCCAGCATAAAAACCTCATACTATGTAAAAAGGTGATGGTAGTATCATGATCTGGGCCTGTTTTGCTGCATATAGACAAAAGGACATACCATCATTTCTGAAACTATTTGAATTATACAAGCAAATTCTGCAAAAACATGGGTTATGCAGCAAGACAACAACCCTAAGCAAACAAGTCATTCTACCAAAGAATCATTACATTTTTAGAATGGCCAAGTCATAGGAGGAAACCCACCAAAATAACATAGCTGACGCTGTTTGCTTTTGTAGGAGTTGGATAAACTTCAACAATTACTGGAAATGTTTAGATGCACTTATTGCTGCAGAAGGGCTTTATACCAGATGATGAAAGCAAGGTTCACATACTTTTGCCACTCACGGATATATGATGCTGGATCACCTTTCTCAATAACTAAATAAGTCTAATATTTTTGACTGATTTGATTGATTTGGCTCTCTGTATCTATCTTTAAGACTTTTGTGAAAATCTGATATAGTTTTTGGTCAGATTTATGCAGAAATATAGAAAGCCTCAATGTATACTCTATACAGATATAGGAAACTTTAACTTGACATTTAGGGCCACATGTATGAAAGCTGTTTAGGTCTAAAACTCACTTTTTTGCCCATAGGTTGCTATGGGCAAAAGAGTGAGTTTTAGACCTAAACAGTTTCATACATGTGGCCCTTAGTGTATTACATACCATGATGCAGCAAACATATCACATGCCATTAAAGAGTAACAAGTTAAGGTTTGCTGCAGTATGTAACTCAACTTATAGTTTGCTCAGTAAGTGTGCAGTATACCAGTACTATGTTTGTGGTATAGCAGTACAATGTTTTGTGCACTACAGCAGTACTATTTACATTTTATATGTAGTATCACTATGTATGTATTATTGTCAATCCAAATTGTATATCTGTAGTCTTGCCTCTGTAAATGGGAATGCATGTTTACACTTTTTTGGGTAACTGCATTATTATCTCCCTAAAACTCCACACATGGCACATAATAGTTTGCCACAGAAATCAATTTCATACATTTGAAAGGAGTTTGTAAAATTCACAAGCACATTCTTCAGAAACCATCCTATTCAGATGTGTGGGACAAAATTCTGCCATTATCTGTTTTCTTACAATGCAGTGTCATATGTTATAGCCTTATATTGGAGTTATAAGCCAGGAACTCTTCCCAACATATGCCTCTGATAAAATGTGCACTGAGCATAAGTTGTCTATGAAATTAATGTTTATGTCAGACAAGCAAAGTGAACTGAAATGTTTGGCCTTATACCTGCCCCAAGGATTAGGCTATATACAGCTGTAAACTATGAATTCTAATACGGAGATACTGCTGGTTACTGTGGATTGGAGGGTGACTGCATGAACTTTATTACGAAGATGACTATGGTCAAAACATTTAGTAGCAGGTTTTCTTGGATGACTGGATGATAGGCACAATTCTTACAAACAAAATTAAAATAAATAAATAATAGAGGCTATATGACAAAGGGGACACTAAAAAGGAGGTTGAACACATGACATGCATTAATTGGAGAAGGGGTCTCTTTAGGATTCTATACAACTAGCTTTCACATCTACTGTACAAACTATTTTAAAGTGTTAGAATAAACCTACAATTCATCACAACTAAAACAAAAGGGCTTAGAGGGCTTGTATTCTATGGCGTAACTTACTCGTCAGTATTGTTGCTGTTGTTGACATTGAACTCGGCAAGAACCCAATGACTGAAATCATATTAAGTAAGAAGAAAACATTACCAAAGTAAAGAAACAAATGGTTGACTGTCATCGGCAGCATCTGCCTTCTTTTTCATAGAGGAAATTGTTCTGACTTAAGGAGGCCACCACATACCATTATGGGCCATTGGTTTCAATTACTACTACTGTGATCAACACACCAGTTTTTAGCTACTAACATGATCTTATAAGGCCAGCAAATACTTTTTCAATTCTTAGTTACTCTTTGCCACGAAGGTGAAGGAAGACCGTTAGAATTTTTTTAGACTGACTGCAATTTTGGGAGAATGGTTTAGTGAATAATCAGTATGATTGTGGCATTATATTAGCTCTGGATTGAATGACTTTCCATAGCCCAGGATCCTACAAGCCAGCTCTGGTGCATATGCAATGAAGCACTAGTACCAGCTTCTGTTGTGTACTGTGAATCTGTTATTTGCCTCCAGAGTTAGCTTGTAATAATGTTTCCAGCCTGTGGGATATCACTCAAGCCAGAAAAGGGTGTGTTAAGGGACCTGATAGGGTATGTTCACACGGAGTATTTTAAGGAGTAAATTTCCCTTTCACAATCCTCTTCAAAATCTACTTAAAAACAATGGCGGATGAGAGGCATATTTGAAGAGGATTTTGAAGCAGAAATTTTCATCAGGTTTTATGCGCTTTTTATGTGGTTTTAATATGACTATATAAACTATATAACATAATATATACTAAGTATATATATATTACTCCCAAAAAGTTTGGGATATTTGGCTTTTGGGTGTAATTTATGGAAAATGTAAAAATTTCACACTACAGTGATATTTTATCCTGAAAGTAGATCATTTAAGTCTAAGCATGCAATGTGGATTTTCTCTTCTCAAACAATTAAATGAAACAAAAGCCAATAACAGTAGAGAGCTTAAACCATCACAAAATGTCAATGTCTCAATAATATGTCATGTGGCCTTGAGCATCAATTACAACTTGACAATGACGTCTCATGCTGTTCACAAGTCGAGTTATTGACTGCTGAGGCATGGTATCTCACTTTGTAACCCTGAACCTCAGGTCATTGAGGTTCAGGGTTACAGAGTTATGAGCTTCTACACAGCAACTCAGCTGATCCCCCAGGTTTTGTAGAGATTCAGGTCTAGATAAAGTACAGGCCACTCCATTTGAGGTACCCCAGTCTCCAACAGCAGCTCCCTAATGATGCGACCTTGATGAGCTGGAGCATTGTCATCCATGAAGATGAAATTTGCCCTGTGTTCTTCACGCAGAGACATAATGACTGGATTAATGATGTTATTCAAGGAGTGAAGGCTGTCACTGTACCATTCAGAAAGTATAGGGCAATTCTGTATTGACTAGACACCTGACCACACTGTAACACCACCACCACCAAGGCTCATCTGGTGACAGCAGTGGCTGGTGCATAGTGCTCTCCTTGATGTCTCCAGCATCATTGGCAGCCATTGTTTCTACTCAGAGTGAATCAACTTTCATCACTGAGGACCACTGGTCTCTTGTCCAGCATAGATGCTCAATTGTAAAGTGGAGGACTGTTTGAATCCCAACTCAACTTGATCCCCTAAATTTATTTAGCAACTCCAGGTTTAAACACCTGTTGAGAATTTTGCCATTAAGCTCCTTGTTAGAGATCAGCAAGTTGTGAAAAAGTACTGAAACCGTGAACAGTTGGACATTGGTCAATTAGTTCACTAAAAACAATTTTCAAGAAATGTTAGGTACATCCTGAAATTTCAACCAAAAGCCAAATATCCCTATTTTTTGTGTGAGTAGTGTGTGTATATATATATATATATATATATATATATTTATATCCCCAACCTAATATAATACACTATATACAATCAAATATATTTATTTACCCCAACCCTAATATAACACACTATACACACTGCATATACCCCCACACTGCCAGTATGTACTATACCCACACACTGCTGGTATACACAGTGCCAACATCCATGTCCCCGCCCACTCTCACAGGCTGTCATAAGAAGGGCAGCTTTGCAGGTTGGGTGTTTTTTATTTTTTCTCTCTGAATGATGGAGGTCGGTGACCCATGTGAGAGGCCTGATTGGCTCGATTGAGAGGTAAAGATAGGATAGGACTGCCCGATTTGAGACCACGTTGAAAGTCGTGGGCAGCTTAAACATGTTCTGATCATGATATGTGAACCGAGAGTCTCAAAGTTTTTTCATGTATGATAGATAGCATAAATGCTCTTTAGGGATTTCGACGTAGTGTATTGCCCTTTTTGCAGAAATGTGCCGCTGGCGGCGGTCTGTGTGTGTACATGTATAATTACATGTGTGCCCGCAGCCCTGCCGGTGGCACCCTGGTTTGCATACGTTTTTTCAGAAATGTTTTTGTGTGCAGAAACATACGTTATACTTGGTGTACATTGATTTTAACCTATATGGAAAGGAAGGGGTGCTTCCATTTTGGGTTTCTGTCCCCGCCCACTCTCACAGGCTGTCATAAGAAGGGCAGCTTTGCAGGTTGGGTGTTTTTTATTTTTCTCTCTGAATAATGGAGGTCGGTGACCCAGTGAGAGGCCTGATTGGCTCGATTGAGAGGTAAAGATAGGATAGGACTGCCCGATTTGAGACCACGTTGAAAGTCGTGGGCAGCTTAACACTGAGTTATCACTGATAAAAACGCAGTATCTCAAAGTTTTGCCGACATCCATGCCACACACTAGAGAGGAGTGACCCTGGCTTCATGCTGCTGCCCACCTCCTTGGCTGAAGTCTACCAACAACAACCCTTACCCACAATACATGTGTCAGCTCCATCCCCTGTGTACCCCTTGTAGCCTGGACAATGGTGGTTACCGCTGGCTGAAGCTGAACAGTTTAGTGGCCACTGCATCTGGACAGTCTATATTGGGGTCCCCAAGGCTGGCCGGACATATCTCCCCAACACCTGGGTGAAGGATGGAGGATAAGGGGCTCTGGACCACGCCACTGCTGCCACCGCCTATTCTGAGAGCAACAAGGTCTCTGCAGCCACTGGAATATCACATTTGGTTATTATAGGGGGTCCAACAGAGCTGCTCGGGGGCCGCTAGTCTTCTTACAGCCCTGCACGCAACCCCTGTCCCACTTCCAGCTGCGACGTGTAGATGAGTATAGAGATTCAGGAAACACCTAAAAATACGCTCTGCACAGTTTTGTGTGAAGTGTTTCCGTGGTGAAAAACTGATCCCTATGGTTTCCTATGGAGGATTTTACTTGCCTAAATGCCTCAAGAATTGACAAATCACTTCAATTTATGTGAGTAAAATAGTCACAAAAGACTTGCCGCATATACACTTGTTAAATCTGCGTTGTGTACCTGACAGAACAGATTTTGCATTAAAGTCAATAAGAAATATGCCCGAAAATAAGCATAAAAAACGTTGTGTGAACATACCCTAACAGTGACTCTTCAGCAGAGCAGCACCCCCATGACTTCTCAGTTTTTGCATACAGCAAATGTTCAGTTCAAACTTATTTTATTTTATAACGTAAAAAGATAGAATACATAAAGAGACATGCTTTTAAACCTATTACGCTGCAGTATAAGGAATCACTGGTAGTTTAGGGGAGGAAAATCCCCAAGTGGATCTCTTTAAAAATGGTCCCAAACAAGTCCCTATAGATATACACAATTAGGATTTGCTACTCACTTTATTTGTTACTTACAGACACATTTATCACATTCACACAAAGACAATTTTAAAAACAAGTTTACATGACCACATCACAATATTAAACAGTGTTTGGCTTTTTGTTGTTTTATTCTTTTAATATCAATTATTCTTCAACATCTATGTCTGCAAAATGTTTAGTGATAAAAGTTGTTTTGTCGGTGATTGTCATATATTTATTCATTCTATTTATAGCCACCTAGCAAAAATCTCACTGCAGGGCAGGAATAAGAAGCTGAACACATTGGGCAAAATGTCCCAATACGACTGCGCCATTGTTTCAGTGTATTTTCCACCAAAAAACTGTTGATGCCCTATTCTCTATATAAATGAACTGTAATATACCAAAACTAGGCTTATTATTCACCAGGACTCGACACATTTGAATGTGCTTAAAGTAGGCGCGTTTAATAAGCCAACAATGATACACTAAGTGCCTAAATTATGTAATACGCCTAGATAGCAGCATCAATTTTACAATGCAAGGTATACCACATGTCAGATTTTTGACAGGTTCGTTCATTCACGCGCACCTTACACTGATTTAATGTGCCTTAAAACTAGTGTGGCGGTGCCTCTTTTCTGACATTTTGCCCATTATGTTCAGCATTTCGTCTTGAAGACAAGAGACACTACTGGAACAATGAGGAGCAATGCTATCGTGAACTCTCTCACTGAAAATAAATGTATAACGCCGTTCCAGCATGGGTTTATGAAGGATCAGT
This sequence comes from Phyllomedusa bahiana, assembly GCA_025379985.1. Taxonomy (NCBI): domain Eukaryota; kingdom Metazoa; phylum Chordata; class Amphibia; order Anura; family Hylidae; genus Phyllomedusa; species Phyllomedusa bahiana. The sequence continues at coordinate 114,344 of JAODAL010004803.1, read as the reverse complement.
CCTGTCAGACTAATCTCATCAGCTTCTATGAGGAAGTCAGTGCTAGACTGGATCGGGGTGAGGCACTGGATGTCATATACTTGGATTTTTCTAAAGCTTTTGATACGGTGCCACATAAAAGGTTGGTAAATAAAATGAGAATGCTTGGACTGGGGGAAAATGTGTGCAAGTGGGTAAGCAACAGGCTCACTGATAGAAAACAAAGGGTAGTAATTAATGGTACATACTCAGACTGGATCCCTGTTAATAGTGGGGTACCACAAGGGTCAGTATTGGGCCCTATCCTCTTTAATAGTAGAATATCGATCTTTGCAGATGATACTAACCTCTGTAATGTAATCAACACAATAGAGGATAATGTGTTATTACAAAGGGATCTGGATAAGTTGGAGGCCTGGGCAGAGAAATGGCAGATGAGGTTTAACACAGATAAATGCAAGGTTATGCACATGGGGATGGAAAATCCATTACATGACTACATGTTAAATGGAAAAACGCTGGGAAAAGTGACATGGAGAAGGACTTGGGAATCCTAGTGGACAGTAAACTTAATTGTAGCAGCTAGTGTCAGTCAGCAGCTGCCAAGGCAAATAGGATCATGGGGTGCATTAAAAGGGGGATAGATGCACATGATGAGAACATTATTCTCCCTCTATACAAGTCACTGGTCAGACCACACATGGAATATTGTGTACAGTTTTTGGCACCAGTGCACAAGAAAGACATTGTAGAGTTTGAACAGGTACAAAGGCGGGCAACAAAAATAACAAAAGGACTGGGTGGACTACAGTACACAGAAAGATTGGCAAGGTTAGGGTTATTTAGTTTAGAGAAAAGACGGCTTCGGGGGGACATAATAAATATGTTTAAATATATTAAGGGCCAATATAGAGATCTCGCTAAAGATTTATTTATACCCAGGACTGTATTAAGAACAAGGGGGCATCCTCTACGTCTTGAGGAAAGAAAGTTTCTACATAAACATAGAAAGGGATTCTTTACTGTTAGGCTATGTTCACACCGCTTAACTGCGGGACGTAATTACGCCCCGCAATTATGCCGTGTGGCTGGAGGCGGGGCGGGAGCGGGGGGCCGGCATTTCGCCGGCCCATTGACTTGCATTACCAGCGGCGCGTATACGCCACTGGTAATTCACATGTCAATTATCTCCCCCCTCGGCATATTCGCCGAGCAGGGAGAGGAGACGTAATCCATAGTTCTCTATGAGAACTGTGGATTACCGTAGTTACTAGGACGTATTCAGCCCGTAATTTGCGCACTCCGGCGCGTAATTACGGACTGAAATACGTCCAGGATATTGCCGTGTGAACATAGCCTGAGAGTGGTGAGACTGTGGAACTCTCTGCCAGAGGAAATTGTCATGGTGAATTCACATAGTTAGAGGGGGCTGTGACATCTCTGGAGGATTTTCATGTAATTATAGTGACAGGTTAAGAAGGGCTTGGATGCATTTCTGGAGGTGATAATATAACAAGTTATAGTGACTAGGATTCTGGGGGGGGTCGTTGATCCAGGGATTTATTCTCATTGCCAGATTGGAGTCGGGAAGGAATTTTTTCCCTAACATGAGGACAATTGGCTTCTACCTCATGGGGGTTTTTGCCTTCCTCTGGATCAACACTTTAGCAACACTTTAGCACAATAGGCTGAACTGGATGGACGTATGTCTTTTTTCAGCCTGACAAACTATGTAACTATGTAACTATGTAATTGAGCAAACCACTGGACACACAGAATTAACTTTTCCACTGTCTAAGACCATCATAGACTAGATTGTTTCCTCCACTACCCTAAACTACCAGGGAGGTAGACAATACCCCCATTACTAACAAGGGGCAGTCACTAAAGGAGTTATCACATTTCGTTACATCCTCTTGTAGTTTGTGAAGAGCCAACCTCAGAGAACAAGGCAATGGCCACACTTGTGGAGCTCTTCCTCATTCATTTATATGGGAGTTCATATATACCCAATTACAGTCCCTCAGCTTTATACAGAACTCCCATAGAAATTCACAGAGAACTGTGCAAGCACAGTCATCTCCAGGTTCTCTGAAGTGTTCAGAGCTACGAGCTGGCCTCAGAGAAGGTATTACCAGACAAGACAACCCTTTTAAGGTCTCCACTACCTTGGGCAATCAAGAAAACAGGATTTATCCCTTTTGTTATACTAGACTACATTAGCACATGGTATTAAAGAGGTTGTCTCCACCTCATAAAAAAAGAAAACAAAAGCATAAACTATACAGTATGTTTCCTCTATTATGATTTTAACATGTTTTTTTTACATAAGATACAAATACATTTTGTGCATTTTATATTTTCAAAGATTTGTGCATGGATGCTGGATTTTTCCATTTGTGTTTTGGATAACCAGCACCTCATAAAAAAGACATTTAAATAGCTCCAGGGCCCTGAAGTAAAATAAAGTCATACTCACCTTTCCTAGTCCCCGGTTCTAGCGTCACTCTCCGGTCTTCTGTATTCACTTCTGAATGGGGACCTCTTACTGGCTGATTAGCCAATTGGCGGTCATGTGATCCTAACTTACATCACTGTTTGAAAATAAACAACTGGGGGACCCAGAGATATTGAATGACTTTATTATGAGGGACAAAACCCCTTTAAGCCCTTTACTATCTTAGACAGGCTTGGACTGGCCCACAGGGAAACAGGGGCCCACCATATAGCAGGCCTAGGACTGCTTTTTAAGGAGAAAAGGAGAGGAAGAGAGGCAGAAAGCAAGAGGCATGTGCAGTCATATACCATAGCTGTAGAATGGGCCTCAAGAATCAACTCCAGTAGTGTACCCCAAGTGTCAACTCTACTGGTGGGCCCCAGGAATCAGCTTCATTGGTGGGCTCTAAAAATCAACTGGTATGCCACAAGATTAATCTCTACTGGTGTGCATTAAGAATTAACTCCACTGGTGGGCTCTAAGGGCTTGTCCCCACGGAAAAGGTTTTCAGTTTGTTTTACAGGCGGTTTTCGGATTTGAAAACCGTCTGTAAAGAGACTGTCAACATTTTACATTCTTTCTAATAGAAAATCCGTGCACCAGTCCACACTACACGGGTTTTCTGTCGGACGGTTTTTGATACCGCCGGTGTTCCTAAAAACTTAGAGCATGTTCATTCTTCTGTCTGGTTTTCTGGCAGAACATGAATATGTGGGTGGGAAGGGGGATGGCTTGAATCAGCAAACCACGGACAGAAGCCGCCCCACTGCGTGCCAAAAAAGACAAATACTGATCGGAAAATCTGACTGGTATTTGGTCTTTGCCCTGGGAAAGCATCCTAAGAATCAACTCCACTGGTGGGCCCCAAGAATCACTCGTAGGTCCCAAGAATTAACTCTGCTAGTGGGCCTCAGGAATAATAAACTTCACTGGTGAGCCCAAGAATAAACTTCACTGGCAGGCCCCAAAAATCAACTCCACTGGTGGGCCCAAGATTCGACTCCTCTATTGGATCCCAAGTATCAACTCCACTGGTGGGCCCAAGGAATCAACTTCACTTGTGGACCCTAAGAATCAACTTGACTGGTGGGCCCCAAAAATCATCTCCAATGGTGGGCCCCAAGAGACTGGTGGGCTCTAATAATTAACTCCATTGGTGGGCACCAAGAATCATCTCCATAGGTGGGCCCAAAGAATTGACTTCACTGGTGGGCCACAAGAATCATCCACACTAGTGGTCCCTAAGAATCAACTTCACTGGCAGGCCCCAAAAATCAACTCCATTGGTGGGGTCCAGGACCCCAGTCTAATACTGACTTTAGAGCATTAAGAAAATAGGCAAAAGCAAAGTATTATATTTGTTTGAACATTTTCCCCTAATTTTCTGCTTTAAAAACTTGGGGACAATTTATAGTTCAGAACATCTCAAGTTAAAATAACACATGCAGTTTTTAGTGCATGCGTTATTCAAAGTCAGAAGTGAATCACAAATGAAGAAAATGTATAAAGGAAATACACTTCTCCTCTCTTCTGCATCCAACCCTGTATTTACCTAAAAATGTTAGCACAGATGTAAAGGCTCTTTATTTGATTGTTACTAATTCAGTTGCATATACCTGACATTACAACAAATTCACTTCATAAATGGTCTCACTGTAACCAAATTAAGTATTGCAGCTAAGTCTGGTTTCAGTAACCTTTTATATGTAGTTGCCCATACCACCTAACCACTCTGGATATAGCAAGACAGTCCTAAATATCAGGAGCTGTCCTAAGCATCTTGCCATGTGTCCCAAATTTAACTGTATCTGCATCCTCAGATAAAACTGTATATGGTGGTGGAGCCAGGAGCCGTCAGGGACTAGGGTACATCACTATTGTGTAAAAATCACAGATGATGACTTTGAACGGGGCATCTTTACTGTGTGAAGGCATTTAGGAGACTGTGAGGGGGCACTATTGTTGTATAGGCACACTATTACTATGTAGCACAATAGGAGGCACTATTAGACTGTGGAGCATCTGTTTGCCACTACTAATTTGGATCACTATATGTATGGTACAAATTTTGCAGCAGTACGACCCAGGAGGCAGCAAAACACTAGAAAAGCAAACATGAAATTTTGTAGACATGATTCATGGCTTATGGCAGTCAGCATGTTGGTCATGGTTGGAGGGAGAGAGAAAGAAATGAATGAATGGTTCCAGTCAGGGAAGATGTCACCTGTGAGTAACTGAATTTAACTGTTTTCACAGTATAGTTATAAACTAGAGAACACCTTTATACAAAGCCATAAAGGTGTGTACAAGATATTTTCCTCATTGCTTCTACAGTATATACAGTATACACATTTTTTGGAACAGATTCAGGTGCAGATTCAGCTTACCAGAGAAGTGCAGCAATAAGATTGCTGTGGATTTGTGCCAGCCTGGGGAGCAGAGTCTAAGGAATTGTCAGCCCTTAGCCCTTTCCTCTTAGCACTTGCAGGGGAATTCCAACATTGTTATCTACAGATTAATCTACAAAAAGTTATTTCAGTACAGAATTCAAGCAACAGCCTGGAGGATAAGCTTAGTTTAATTAATTGGGTCATTGCATATGTAGTGCTATCATACTGTTATCAAACTAATCTCACTCTACCAAGGCCATCAATAAAACTAATACTATTACATAAGGGCCAAATAATACTGCCAGAACATAACTGCATACTACCACTACACAGTAACTGCGTAATACTGCTACACTGTTACTGGTTCCAAACAGGCACTTTGTAGACCATGTAAGAGATTACAGTAGAATTACATTCAGTGACTCACAGGTGACCTCTTCTCTGATTGTAGTCATTCACTTTTCCTTTTCTTCTCTATCTGTGCACAAGCTGCCAAGATGACTTAATCGAGCTTTGTCGCTGCAGAAGTTTCCGCACAAAATCTTAGGCTTCTCATTTTTCCAGTACCCTACCTACCTTTCCCCACCTCTGTACAAGCTCCCCATCCAAAGTGCCCCAAATAATAATGATGCCCATCTTGGTTCCCCATATACTAAAAGTACCTGCAAAACAATAAAATTGCCCGCAGTTCTAGATTCTCATTTTTTCCCGCTACCAGGTTATAACACCCTCTTTTGTGCATGCCACAAAATTATAGGTTAGCGTTTTTTTGCTCTTAGTTGTATCCTTTTTCTGTCCCCATATAGTAGATAGACTGCCTATAGGTACAACTCCAATTTGATAGATAAATCGCCTTACTAGGTAACCCAAAATTAGATAGGTAGCCCAATATGCAGGTTGAAAAGTCAGTAGCCCACTCAAATCAGGTAAGCAGATAGGTAGAAGTCCCCCACAAATTAGATAGTTATGTTATAGTAGGATCCCCCAGATTAGTTAGTTACCTGTCCCCTTTCTTAATTGTGCCCCCTCGTGTTGATTAAAATTAAAAAAAATAAACTTCCACCGATTTCCCCACTCCCTACCCTGAACTATTGATGCACATGCTTAACATGTTGAGGAGGGATAATTAGAGCTATACAGTGAAAAACATTTTTTTTTGGTTAGAGTTTTGCTGATGGGCAGCTTTTCTACTAAGAAACTTTCTTTCCTATGTAACATAAAGGAGGCTATAATACAGATGCAAATCTTAATAGACCAGCCTCCATTGTGTAATGTGTAAGAAATGAAGCTTCTTAGTAGGGCTGTCATGCATCAACCAAACACTAGTGATGGAAATTTAAAGGAAGAAAAATGTACAACTGTTAAGATACTATGTAGTTTACCTTGTGAAAACGGCAATTTCTATTGTACTTTTATATATACAAACATAAGGATAAGATCAACAGATAAAACACAGTATACATTGTTATAACAGCAAGTGTAAGTAACAGGTTTAATACAACATTATCTGTAAGGGCTATTATTCTTCTTAACTGGAGTAATGGCACAATGGTATTTAAGAACAATTATCCCACACTGACACCACTGATCTCACAACAATCACACACTGGTACCAGTGATCTCACAACAATCTCACACTGACACCAGTGATCTCACAACAATCCCACAATGACACTAGTGACCTCACAACAATTACAAACTTACTCTAAGGTTCCAACAGCAGGACACACCATCATCAGCTGATATCTGCCATAGCAGTATAAGAAGGGACTCATAATAACAGGTGCACATAACATTATCAGCACAGTACCTATTTGTCCTTTCCAGTTTGTCTGGATTTCGGTTCTCTATCACAGAATGCGTGAAGCTGTTCCTGCTAGACACCTCTTTAAGCTCTGGCCCTCGGAATCTCTCCAGAAAAGAGTCTGGCCGCTGATCTTCCCGATTCAGGTGTCTCACTGCCCAGTTCCGCACTGTTATAAGAAATCTTGACAATCTGCAGGGAATTTATAATAAATATTCCTCTAGTTTATCATTCTCACTGCTCCCTTAAAATAACATTATTTTACAGTATTTTAAATCATTTACAGCAAACTCCAAGGTGGTTTCATATAATGAAATCACAGCATTTACTGAATGGAAACCAATCCAAAATATTATATTTGTATGTAAGAAACATGTTTGTCTGGTGCTGGATATGTCTTTGCATTTACTATAAGGTTGATGGTGCACAAGGTGAACTAACGATACTGCCACATAAGTGGTCATTTAACAGAGTTTGCTTTAATAGCAAGAGGTCAAAAATTACAAACTGTACAGGATGCAAAACAGTGATGAGTACATAAAAATACATGCACAACTTTCAAAGCAAAGTAGTAGCATTGGAGCTCTATTCACTCAAGTTTATAAATCAAGTGATAAACCTAATCTACAGTTTTGGTAGATTCATGAATCTACATTAGGTAACACTGAACACATTTGTGTACATAGGAGGAGAGCAAAGAAAAAAACACTCTTTCATGGAGAACACTATTGCTGATTTAATGTGTAATAAAAAAATCTTAATGTGACAGAAGACTATTGTGCAAAAGTGAAACAATATTGTATCCTGGCTAAAATAAGCAACATTATGTTTAGTAAAAGATATACATTGCAATTTAAAGGCGTTTTGCCAGGACGTGCCTTATCTGCTAAGAAGCAATTGTAAACAAGCCACGATGAGCTGAGAGAGAGAAACAGCCAGAGCACAGAGCCATGCAGAAGGGATCGTGTGAAATGTTCACTCAAATAATCAAACTACAACTAGTGGATTCTGTATACAAAAGACAACACCTTTCTCCACAGCAGCTTGAAAGCTTCTTCATGTTCTCTGTCATCAGATAAAGCAGGGATCTACTCAGATAATCACACTACAACTAGTGGATTCTGTATACAAAACACAATATATTTCTACCCGGTGCCTTGAAAGCTTCTTCAGCTCCCTCTCATCAGATAAGAAGTGTGATCTGCGCAAACCCAGCCAGCAGCTCTTGTCAGGTCGTATCTAATAGAAGCTTTTAAGTAACTAAGGGCAGGTAAGGCAGCCTGCAATTTTTGTAATCACATATATTTAGAAAAGTGATTAAATACCCATTTTGGAGGATCCCACGTCAACATTACATCGTGGCAAAACCCTTTTAACATAAGACTAACATCATCTCAACAAAAAATCATCTGGATGGCACTACTATGAAAGCTGGTAATTATTTCTGGAACTATGACATTTTGCCAACAAATTAGACAGAATGCCAGGGCATCTGTCCATTAACTGAAACTCGATTCATCCTAAACACACAGGGTAGTCTGGCAGAACTGAAGCAAGGGGAAGAAATTATGCATTTTAGACAAAATCCAATAAAAATGTAAAAGGAGCAGTACTGGGGTAGAATGTAAGAAAAGACGGCAACATCCATGTGCTGAAATAGTTCTATACAGAGTTGGTGAAAAAAATTTGATTAAGGGCGACATGTATGAACTTGGTGTCGATACACTAGTTCTAAATAGCTTTAGAGCAGTTTGGAATGTGCCTATGTGTATGAACCGCAGTAGGCGGTAGAAGTATTTTCCGCATCGTAGGTGGATCGCAGGGTTCTGTTGGCACAAAGCCTAAATGTGCTGCATTGTAAACACATGTTTGATGCTCTAGAAAAGACTGTACAGAATTCCTGAAAGCTCGAGCCATAACTAATGTTAGTTATCAAACTATTTAAGATGAATTTAATAGGATATTAAGTAATTAATATAAAATTATATAATCTAACATTTAAAAAATAATATAAAATTAATATTAAATTATATATGATAAAATTAATAATATTTTAAATAATATAAAATTAGAAAACCAATACAGCATATAGCATAAATCCCATTATTATAGTATTATCAGTGATTACAAACACATTACAGCAGGCCAGAAATAAAAGAAAAGCCATTCAAATAACATGTCAGTCAATAGAAACTATGGTAAAAAATACAAATGGTGTCAGCACTGGAATCCCACATAAATACCACAGAAAGTCGCGATGCAATAGATACTGTCCTTTAGGAGGATTGGCCTGTACTCCACCATCAAATGTCCAAAATAAATGAAGATAGGGACGTCAGCAATAAAGAAGGCTTTACTTTATTAAAAGAGTCACAGGTACAAAAACAAGGTTGCAACGATTTCGGGGAGGCTCCTCCCCTTTCTCTTCATCATTTTAGAAACTATGGTAGTGATCTTGCTTGGTGCAAAATAAAATTTCAATACTGATCACCATCTGATTAAAATTAGTTTCATTTAATGTAGTACAAATGAAAAATGTAAAAATTTGTATGAAAAAATATTCCTTAAAAGTTTTTAAAAGTATGGAAAATCCTGACCTACTGACCCAGTCACCTACATTTTGATGAATGTAAATTAACATACAATATAACAGTCCAAAATAAAGTATTTCATAAGTTTTAATTATGAAAAATGAAAGTTCTAAAAATCAGAGCAAAAATTTATTATTAACATAAAACATTTTTCATTAGAAAATCAACTTAATGAATTGCACTAGTCTCTATAGAGAAAAGAGTAACCGTTAGAATACAAATGTAACAGCTCTTAACTATGATTGACAGTAGTAGCTTCTTATCTCTTGTAACGTAGTAGAAAGAAACACGATTAACAGTATAATTGACGTTTATACGCTTCTGTTCTTCTCCAGAGAGTACAGCAGTTCATTGAGTTGCTTTTCTAATGTAAAATGTATTATGTTAATAATCACATTTTGGTCTGATTTTTAAAGTTTTCATTTTTTCTAATTAAAATCTTAAAAAATAAAAATTTTTTAATACTTTTATATTGTATTTGTAATTTTGTTATTCTACTTATGACAATAGCCGGCACATCACAGGTCTTGCTGAGACTTGTGGTGTGCCATGCAAAATCACTACCATAGTTTCGATTTACTGACATGCTGTTCTAACCCCTTTTCTTTTATTTCAAGCTTGCTGTGATTTGTAACCACTGATAACAATACTCTAACTCCGTAAATACCAGATTGAGAACGGGATTTATGGTAGATGCTGTATTGGTTTTATTAATTTATATAATTTAATTTAATATTAGATTATAACATTTTATATAAATTTTAAAGGTGATAATTTTATATTTTTGGGATATTAAATAATGTAATAGAATTGTTATATTATGTAATTATATATTAATTTTAAATTATTTAATTTTATATAGTTTGCTAATTATCATAAATTAGTTTTTATTATTTTACTGGCTTAAATTGAGATATAATAATGGCAAATCTAGTTAGGCTACAACAACTTTGGCCTCAGTCAGACCACTTATAACTTTGCGCCTACTTTTGGCGTTACTGATTCATAAATGTGTCTAATCCTTTGAATCTGCACAATGCACCAAGTTTGGAAGTACGACTGTTCATACATCTATAGAACAGGACTACAACAATTTTTTGGTGCAAGATACGCCCAAAAAAATGGAGCAGCCCCGTTCATATATTTCGCCCTAATAGTGTAATTATTAGTGAATGTAAAGATTATAAAGCCAGTACTGTTAAAATATTTACCCTCATTTCTAATGTGGTTACATGGTGACGTGTTGCTTTAATATCCTGTCACTGACCATGCAGCGTATGGTAAACTGCAGCTGCCATACAGCTATATTTAGTGTTGAATATACACTCACCGGCCACTTTATTAGGTACACCTGTCCAACTGCTCGTTAACATCTTAATTTCTAATCAGCCAATCACATGGGCGGCAACTCAGTGCATTTAGGATGTAGACATGGTCAAGACAATCTCCTGCAGTTCAAACCGACATCAGTTATGGGGGAAAAAAAGGTGATTTGAGTTTTCTTTTTACGTGGCATGGTTGTTGGTGCCCCGAAGGCTGGTCTGAGTATTTCAGAAAACTGCTGATCTCCTGGGATTTTCACGCACAACCATCTCTAGGGTTTTTCAGAGAATGGTCCGAAAAAGAAAAAAAATCCAGTGAGCGGCAGTCCTGTGGGCGGGAAATGCCTTGTTGATGCCAGAGGTCAAGGAGAATGGGCAGACTGGTTCGAGCTGATAGAAAGGCAACAGTGACTCAAATAGCCACCCGTTACAAACCAAGGTAGGCAGAAGAGCATCTCTGAACGCACAGTACGGCGAACTTTGAGGCAGATGGGCTACAGCAGCAGAAGACCACACCGGGTGCCACTCCTTTCAGCTAAGAACAGGAAACTGAGGCTCCAATTTGCCCAAGCTCATCGAAATTGGACAGTAGAAGTTTGGGAAAAAAAAAACGTTGCCTGGTCTGATGAGTCTCGATTTCTGCTGCGACATTCGGATGGTAGGGTCAGAATTTGGCGTCAACAACATGAAAGCATGGATCCATCCTGCCTTGTATCAACGGTTCAGGCTGGTGGTGGTGGTGTCATGGTGTGGGAAATATTTTCTTGGCACTCTTTGGGCCCCTCGGTACCAATTGAGCATCGTTGCAACACCTTGTGGAATCTATGCCATGAAGAATTGAGGCAGTTCTGAAGGCAAAAGGGGGTCCAACCCGTTACTAGCATGGTGTACCTAATAAAGTGGCCGGTGAGTGTATAGTGAGTCAGTCAGTGACCAGTCAAATAGACTTATATGGGGACATGTATAAAAACTGTCTAGGTGTAAGAATTTCTTCATACAATTCCAATCAGAGCTCCCCTTTAATTTTTTTAGTGCACTATATGAAATTAAAAGGGAGCTCTTATTGGTTGCTATGGACAACAAAGACAGTCTTAGACCTAGACAGTTTTCAAACATATATAGCGTAATTGAGTTACAAAAATACATGATTAAAAATTGCCTCTGAATTTCTCATCAAACCCTCATCTGAAAATGCAAAAACTTGTTTGAAATTTAGACAAGGATTCAATGCTGATTCAGGGTATGTTCACACTGTGTTTTTACAGTTTTTTTGGGGGGGTGCATTAGGCGAATAAATCAACCAAAAAAAGCATAAAAAATTACTGAAAACTGACAGCAGAACGCCTTCCATCGATCACAACGTAAAATGTACTTGAATATTTTCAGCGCGTACTGTAAGTGGTGCCAAAGAATTGTCATGTGGATTCTTTGAGCCGTTTTACACGTCAACAATACTAATTATAGGAGGCAAAAAAACTGCCTTGGACATTCAACATCGTTTTCTCGTTGGAATTCCGCACTTCCGCAATGAAAATCGGTCATGTAAAGCTACCCTTACTATCCCTCTGTTGGTGACTGCTGGCTTTGTGCCTATGCAAGTGATTTGGAACTCTGGATCTCAAAAACAATATTCTGATTATTAAGAATCTGACGAGTACAATGTTTGACCCATTGGGGATTATTTTTTTTTTGACAAATGAATATAAAAAAAGAATATATAATTTTTCATGATCTACTTTATAAACACTATGACAACAATAACACCTTTTTAGCTCAAATGCACACAGAAATCCAGAAAATAAAAAAGGGTTACCCACTTTTACCATTAATTTAGCTTTCTGTAACTGCACTGCAATAAATGAACACAGCTATAAATTCCATCTGTACGCTGATGATTACAATAGTGACACACAACAGTCATAGTTCATCAACACATATAATTGTTGGGACATATTTTCATCACAATACAAGAACCTACTATAAACACTTAAATGGGCGTTCTGGGAGTTCGAAAAACTTGTCTATCCAAAAAATAGAGAGAAAGAAGCATACTTACCTCCTGGACACTTCCATTCCATCCTGGTGGCTACCTTGTTCATCTCGCTGTAACACAGAACGTTTATCAATCACATGGCAGGTACAACCAATCACAGGCCATAGCGGTCACATGCACATGATGTTGTGGTCTGAGATTGATTGGACCTGACATCTGAACGAATAACGTTCTGTGCTACAGCGGAATGTACGGGGAGGACACTGGGAAAGAACGGGAGCATCTAGGAAGGGAGTATGCTTCTTTGTTCTATTTTTATATATATATATATATAAATATATATATATATATTTATATATATATATATATATAAATATATATAGAACAAGGGAGCATCAATAAGGCAAAATTTTGAAAAAACGGGTGCCAGCGACCCATATGACCATAGTCCAAAAAGTCCCACACAATATCCTCAGAAAAATCGCAGCACTCCAAGGGAGAAAAAATGAATTCAACTTTTATTCCCCGCATGTCACAGCAACGTTTCGGCCATTACAGCCTTTGGCCGTGTTTACACGGCTTATTCCCGACGGATTTGTGAGCCGTATTGAGCTCACAAATCCGGCGTGAATAAGGGGCGGGACGGGGGCGGGGCCGGAGCGCGGCGGGGGTGCCGCTCCCCGGCCCATAGACAATGCATTATCTACGGCGCCGTACGCAACCCTAAATAATGTGCATGTCACTTTCTCCCCCCGCGGCGGATTCGCCGAGCGGAGAGGAGCGACGGAAACCACTGTTCTCTATGAAGCAGTGGATTACCGTAATGACTCCGACGGATTGGCGCCGTCTGCAGCGCAAATCCGGCGCGCAGTACGGCGCCAATCCGCGGCAAAATAAGCCGTGTGAACGAGGCCTTTCTCAAGAGAAAGGCTGTAATGGCCGAAACGTTGCCTGTGGACATGCTGGAATAAAAGTTTAATTCATTTTTTCTACTTTGGAGTGCTCGTTTTTCTGAGGATATATATATTATATATATAATTATTAATATATAACACACATATATATATAGATATATATACATACACTCACCGGCCACTTTATTAGGTACACCTGTCCAACTGCTCGTTGACACTTAATTTCTAATCAGCCAATCACATGGCGGCAACTCAGTGCATTTAGGCATGTAGACATGGTCAAGACAATCTCCTGCAGTTCAAACCGAGCATCAGTATGGGGAAGAAAGGTGATTTGAGTGCCTTTGAATGTGCCATGGTTGTTGGTGCCAGAAGGGCTGGTCTGAGTATTTCAGAAACTGCTGATCTCCTGGGATTTTCACGCACAACCATCTCTAGGGTTTACAGAGAATGGTCCGAAAAAGAAAAAACATCCAGTGAGCGGCAGTCCTGTGGGCGGAAATGCCTTGTTGATGCCAGAGGTCAAAGGAGAATGGGCAGACTGGTTCGAGCTGATAGAAAGGCAACAGTGACTCAAATAGCCACCCGTTACAACCAAGGTAGGCAGAAGAGCATCTCTGAACGCACAGTATGGAGAACTTTGAGGCAGATGGGCTACAGCAGCAGAAGACCACACGGGTGCCACTCCTTTCAGCTAAGAACAGGAAACTGAGGCTCCAATTTGCCAAGCTCATCGAAATTGGACAGTAGAAGATGGAAAAACGTTGTCTGGTCTGATGAGTCTCGATTTCTGCTGCGACATTCGATGGTAGGGTCAGAATTTGGCGTCAACACATGAAAGCATGGATCCATCCTGCCTTGTATCAACGGTTCAGGCTGGTGGTGGTGGTGTCATGGTGTGGGGATATATTTTCTTGGCACTATTTGGGCCCTTGGTACCAATGAGCATCGTTGCAAACACCTTGTTGAATCTATGCCACGAAGAATTGAGGCAGTTCTGAAGGCAAAAGGGGGTCCAACCCGTTACTAGCATGGTGTACCTAATAAAGTGGCCGGTGAGTGTATATATACACTCACCGGCCACTTTATTAGGTACACCTGTCCAACTGCTCGTTAACACTTAATTTCTAATCAGCCAATCACATGGCGGCAACTCAGTGCATTTAGGCATGTAGACATGGTCAAGACAATCTCCTGCAGTTCAGTATGGGGAAGAAAGGTGATTTGAGTGCCTTTGAACGTGGCATGGTTGTGGGTGCCAGAAGGGCTGGTCTGAGTATTTCAGAAACTGCTGATCTCCTGGGATTTTCACGCACAACCATCTCTAGGGTTTACAGAGAATGGTCCGAAAAGAAAAAACATCCAGTGAGCGGCAGTCCTGTGGGCGGAAATGCCTTGTTGATGCCAGAGGTCAAAGGAGAATGGGCAGACTGGTTCGAGCTGATAGAAAGGCAACAGTGACTCAAATAGCCACCCGTTACAACCAAGGTAGGCAGAAGAGCTCTCTGAACGCACAGTACGGCGAACTTTGAGGCAGATGGGCTACAGCAGCAGAAGACCACACCGGGTGCCACTCCTTTCAGCTAAAAACAGGAAATGAGGCCCCAAAATTTCCCCAAAGCTCATCGAAACTGGACAGTAGAAGATTGGAAAAACGTTGCCTGGTCTGATGAGTCTCGATTTCTGCTGCGACATTCGGATGGTAGGGTCAGAATTTGGCGGTCAACAACATGAAAGCATGGATCCATCCTGCCTTGTATCAACGGTTCAGGCTGGTGGTGGTGGTGTCATGGTGTGGGGAATATTTTCTTGGCACTCTTTGGGCCCCTTGGTACCAATTGAGCATCGTTGCAACACCTTGTTGAATCTATGCCACGAAGAATTGAGGCAGTTCTGAAGGCAAAAGGGGGTCCAACCCGTTACTAGCATGCTGTACCTAATAAAGTGGCCGGGGAGTGTATATATATACATATACATTATACTTTTAAACTTCTTTTTACTTTAACATTAAGTCCCCCTAGGATGCTTCACCACTATGGGGCACTATTGCATTGTTTAAACCATGCAATGGGGTATACAAAGATGGCGGTTTAAAATGAAAAACATGGCGGTGATGGAAGCCTTCACAAGGCTTCCAGCTGCTATGTTAACGGATCTGGGCCCCGCGATCTCACCGCGAGTGAAGAACAATGTTTGGCACCGTTTCTCATGCATTTAGAACGCCACGGTTTCTAATAGGTTAAACAGCACAGGATTCCATCCTATGCTGTTACCGGTGGCTGTTAGCTGCAATTCATGCCCAGTGTTGTTAGAATTGTGTTACAATTCAAAACTATCTAGTATTCCACATTCTCTAACCCCTTCCCGACGCAGTCTATTTGTTTTTTCCTCACCGCCTTCCAGCAACCAAAACTAGTTTTTTCAATCTACATAGTTTCACTAGGGCTTATATATTGCAGGACAAGATGTACTTTTTTACCGTTGTCATTGATTGTACCATATAATGTACTGGGAAACCTAAAGAAAATTCTAAGTGGGGTGGAATGTGAAAATAAAACTTAATTGTGCCATATTTGCAGGTGTTTTGTTTTAATGGAGTTCATTACTTGGTATAAATGACGTTATCTATATTCTGCAGGTCGGTATGATTCCAGTGAAACCAAGGGCCACATGTATGAAAACGGTCTAGGTCTAAGACTTTCTTAGTTGCCCATAGCAACCAATCAGGATCCCCCCTCTCATTTTTCCAGAGCACTATATGAAATGAAAGGGGCGCTCTGATTGGTTGCTATGGGCAACAAAGTGAGTTTTAGGTCTAGACAGTTTTCATACATGTGGCCCCAAGTGTGTTTTCATTATGTTCTACTACTTTATTTTTTAACTTTATTTTTTAGCGCCATTTTCTGTAACCAATAACGTTTTTGTTTTTCCACTTGTGGACCTGACTGAGAGCTCATTTTTTTTCGGACTAAAGTGTCATTTTTTACATGTGGGAAACATGCGACTTTTGATCACTTTTATTCCAGTTTTCTGGGGATGTGAAATTACCAAAAATATGCAATTTTGGTCTTGGGAATATTTTTTCCTTCTTCACCATACGGGATAAATGATGTTTTATTGTAATAGATCGGACTTTTACAGATGAGGCTATACCAATAATGTGTAAATTTTTTATTTTTTTAAGTTTAAAATAGAAAAAGGATGGGAATGTTTTGAACTTTTAATATTTTTATTTCTAAAACTTCTTTTTTATTTTTATTCTTTGTAAGAAATAATGTATTTCGTTAATGACATAACAGATCTATGATTACCATGAGCATGCATTGAGGTCCTTAAAAATATCCTGGCTTACATAACACGTAACTAGGTTTCAGAAGCAATATTTACATTAGGACTCACAACCACTTATATAAAAAATATGGAGTTTTTTTACATTCGTTAATAAAGTTATAAATGTACAAAATGATAAAACATAAATATATGTTGAATGTGTGTTAAGTGTAGGTTGGTGGAATCTGCCTATGCTTTTCTTGCCTCCAGAATAGGCCACATGGCTTCTTTCTCATGGCCCACATGTCGTCAGTCCTGTGCCCAAGGTTCCTTGGCTCTGCCCCAGGTTCCGCCCATTAGTTTAAAACAGGTTAATGTGATGTCCTTATTTTCAACACTGTCTAAAATATCGATAGCAGTTGTAACCAGCTTTAGCTAGTTCTCTAGTCACCCAAAATACTAGTGCAAACAGCTTTTATTTAAAGCTATGAGTATGTGTCTCTATTAACTCTGTGTGTGCATTAGAATGAAATTAACTGTTTGCCTACTGTGTATATAATAAACTTAGCAAATTATATTCAACATTTCTCCCTCGTGAGGGTGAGACATCAATTGAACCTTTAACATTCAATTTTATAATGCCAGCATCTGAATTTTAGCAATTTTATAAAAATTTTGAATATTAATGAATGTTATGGTAAACTGTGATTGAATAAGGAAGTGATGTTGGAGGGAAAGTGATGGCAGATCAACCCTTCACTGGACCTGAAAGTACCGCAAAAAGGTAAGTTAACCTTATAAAGGCCTAAAAACCGTAATCCTAATATATGGTTACAGTAATTTTTGGAGATTTATGCTAACATTTTATTCTGGACAATTTAAATCAAAGTTTTTGGACTCTGGTAGAATTTGATTGTGGACCAAATCCCAAGCATAACACTACTGATGTACAGCGTATGCACACTCATTATATTCAATTTACACTTACATATTCTTTACATGATGCCAATTTATTATGTGTGCCTTAAAAATTTTACATGTATATAATCACCCGCACATGAAATCATTTTCCAAAGTTTATAATCCACTACATCATCATGGAGCCCTCATACTTTTCCTATATCTTATAGAGGTAACATATAATTTTTGAGACGAGTAATGGGTGTCTGGCTCAATGCATATATTACATGTAACATCTTTTTAGAGAACTGATTTCTATACATAATTTGTAATGACATTGTCAGAGATTTCATAGATGTAGACTGGGATATATTGGATGTAGGCACTTTTTTTGTAATAGTTTAATTTGCTTATATTATTTTGTTTTATTTTGTTTTGTATATCCATTTTCTTTTGGGTTGTTTTCTAGTGTTGGAATATGATTTATATATTTGATGTAGTGGATCATAATTGTTTTTATCTTTTTGCTTTTTAGTGACAGATTTGAGAAAGATTTGAGAAAGGTCTTTGCTTGACCGAAAACGTTCATAGAAAGTCGCTTTTACTATTGGAGAATCACTGCATTTGAGATTAATTTTGTAGGCTCCCATTAATTTGCATATATAGAAAATCAAATAAAAAAGTACAAAACTTTGGAAAACGATTTCATGTGTGGGTGATCATATACATATATTGGACTTTTTGTATGACCCAGCACTGAGATAGTGTTTTCTACTAGTGTGCCGAGCAACTTTTATTGTGGATTAAAAATTATTACAACACATCGGAATTTACCTCTAAATGTTGAAGTTCCAAATGAAAAGAGACATTAAAAAATGTTAAAATATTATTCTTACAAAACATACGATTAAACCATGCATAGGCATCAATTACATTATTTACTTTGTGTAGCAAGGCAGTTCAAGTATTTAAGTTTTAGAGATCAAAATTTCTGGATCAAGATAAACCAGCATTCAGCCATGTTTGACCAAATGTTTGACGTATACTGTACACATCACTTAATATTATCTAGAAGAGCCTGTCAATAATTCATTGCACCGGTTTATTCTGTGATAATTACCTGGCCAGTCCTCCCCTTCCTGTAAATGAACTCCTGCGGGACTCATTAAGGCCTCTATGATCCAATGCAATAACGCGTCGGAGCTCTGATGAAGTGTCCTCACATAGGGAATGGGCCCTTGAGAGTAAAATAAACAAAAAATAAACTAGGTCACACATTGGTGATTTAATAAAGAGTATTAAAATAAAAGGAGAACACTATATAATGGATAACGAATGTTATAGTATACAGTATGATATATATAATATAATGCTTACTTATAGTTCAGACATTTCTAGATGTGCACATACCCCTAAATTGTAATAAACAGAAAATATAGGGAAGTTTTGATCTTTTAATAATTGAGTTTTTTATATCGTAATAACTTTATGAAACGTTTTGTGTTTCTTTTTATTTTCCTACTTTCAGTAGAGGACTTTAGTTCCACTGGGAGACTGCTGACATAAAAACCCATTGACACTCCACAATAGAATTGAGTTTGTAGTGGTTGATCAGGTGATAGAGAGAATCCTTCCCTTTCGTCTAACCTCTGAGATGCTAGAGTTACTTTTGAGTGGGTTTCCTACTGGTTGTGTGGCCTTAAGTTATCTCTGATCCCAGCCAACACAGGTGGCTAATAGCTGTATAATACAGCCGCCACCCGCCCCATTTTTTCCTTGTGCACATTCATTATAAGATGCTACCAAAGGGTTTTCCTATCACTCTAATTTTTTCAGAATGGCTCACAATGGTGTAAAATAATATGGAAGGTCACACTCAATTTACCAATCCCCATCAGTTCCTTCTGATGCTTCTTGGGAAAAGCTAGTCCAGTGGGACCCAAAAAAACATGAGAACAGTACTGGGGAAGTTCTGTACGATCAGAATGATTTCTTTTATCGTTTTACACTATTCTGGCCAACCATTTAAAGAGGTGCGAAAGTTTAAAACTAATATTAAAAAATCTTCCACAAAATGTACATCGTTATCTTCAGAGAATATTCTCACAGACAAATCCCCTCAGCTTAATGCAAGAAGCTGGCTCATTAACTAGTAGAAATCAAGGAGTGTTTTTGTACTCATTCTATACAATAATTCCGTCCACATATCTCTCAGCTGTTTTTGTAATTACGCTTTCAGACATATGACTGTTGTATGAGGTATCTCACTGCAAATTACAAAGAGCTTAATAATATCTGCACAAAGGCAATACAATTTTAGAAAAATATAAAATGAAAGGCAGGTGACCAAAGCAAACAGAACAAATTCCCAATAGTCTTTTTTAATGTATAAATAAAAAAAATAAAAAAATCAAGGTCAGAGCATATGGGACCCCTTGATGATGGTAATGAGGACTTGGTCATTAGGGATCAAGAAAAAGTGTCACTGAATTGTTCTTTAGGATTCAGCTCACTTACTTTTCTGATCCTGTTCCTAGTATTCACAGATTTGCTAGTGACTGGTTTAGCGCCAAGGGACCGATGCAAGGGAAATGTGCCTATCTTCAAAAAAGGCTTCAGGTCTTCTGCAGGTAATTACTGAATTATTGCAACCATTTAAGGGGCTTATAATGGACAGAAAAACATATCTGTCAGAAAATAATATGAATAGTGATTATCAGCATGGTTATACATGGTCAGACTAACCTGATTTGTTCTTGAGGTGAGTAGAGGGTTGGATAGTGTTTTTGGACTTAGGAAAAGCACTTCAAACTGCCCCTCTTAGATGCCTAATAGGTAAACTAAGATCCAGAGGGTTAGAAAATATAGTTTTTAATTGAAATGAAGCCTGGCTATCGGAAGAGAGTGGTGGTAAATGATTTCTCCTCTGATTGGTCCCAGGCTGTAAGTGGTGACCCCAAGGCTCAGTATTGGGTCCTCTTTTATTCAATGTATTTATTAATGATGTAGGGGAGGGGATTAAAAGTAATGTTTCTATTTTTGCAGATGATACAGAGCCACGTCTTGTAGTGCAATCTATGGAAGATCTTCATAAAGTGCAAGCAGACCTGGACACACTGAGTCTTTGGGCATCCACTTGGCAAATGAGGTTCAATGTGGATAAATATAAAGTTCTGCATCTGGGTAGAAATAATCTGCAGGCATCATATGTCCTAGAGGGTGAAAAACTGGGAGAATCACTTGTTGAGAAGGATCTGGGTGTACTTGTAGATCATAGATTACAGAACAGCATGCAATGTCAATCAGCTGCCTTTAAAGCCAGCAGGATATAGGTCTGTATTAACCCTTTACCAACATTGGATGTACCCATACGTCTTGGCCGGGAAGGTGTTCCTGCAAATGGACGTATTGGTACATCCTGAACATCATGCGTTCTCACAAATGGAGGCCGCACAATCGCAGGTGGAACCAGCTGTATATAACAGCTCGCCCCATGCTGTATCACCTGAGCTCACTCAGGCTGTGTGCAATTAACCCCTTAGCTGCCGCGGTCAATCGCAATCACGACAGCTTAGGGGAAGACAGAGGGAGGGAGCGCCCTTTGCCTGAATCAGCATCACAGCAACGCGATTGTGACTGTCAATGCTCTTCCTAGCAGCGCGGAAGCCTAACTAAGGCTTCCGAGCTGCCTGTGACATCACTAGTGATTGACAGTTACGATGCATAGCAGTGCTGCAGTGCATTGTAACAGTGATCTAAAGATGTGTTTTCCTTTTTGAATAAAAGTGTTTTTATTGTGTAACAGCAGTAAAACGTAAAAAAATATACAAATTGGGTATTGCTTTAAAGGGGTTGTCTCACTACATCGATTCATCTTACCTCAGTCCTGTTTTCTTGGTTTCATTTTGAATTCAGGGGCGTGTTTACTGGCTTCTACTAGAGTGCAGTACAAGCCAGGTCTGTAGCTATAGCAACCAGATCTGGCAGTCTATCAGGAGAGATCGACCAGGTCTGTAGCTATAGCGACCTGAGGAGATGATGCCGCCCACACAAGAGGGGAAATCTAGGAAAAGGTAGGACACTGTTAATGGACATATATTGCAAAGTGTCTTGTTTTTGCAAGATTTTTAACATAAAAAAGAAAAATCCTTGTCGTATCCCCTGCGAGTAAAGTTTTAGCTGTCATTTTATCAACATGGTGCCCGCGTAAAAATAAAAATAAAAAAAATATAGGATTGGTTTTTGTTCCCCTGCCTCCAAAAAACCTTAATAAATGGTGATCAAAGCGTCATATGCACCCCATAATGGCACCAATAATAACATCAACTCATCACTCAAAAAAGCCCTTAATCAGCTCCATATACAGAAAAAAAAAAAAAAAAAGTTATGGCTGTCAGACTATGACAACATAAAAGTGCAATTATTTTACAAATGAATTTCTATTGTGTAAAAGTAATAAGACATAAAAAACTATATAAAATAGATATTTTAGTAATTATACCTATCTGTATAGCAAATTTATCTGGTCATTTATACTGCACAGTGAACACTGTAGAAATGAAGTCCAAAAATAATGGTGGAACTGCATTTTTTTTCTCCCATTTTCATGGTCCAATGCTAAAAAAACTTGGGAACACCTGTGCCCCCAAAATGCACAATACACCCCTAGAATAATTCCCTTATGGGTGTTGAATCTAAAGTAGGGTGACTTTTGGGGGGTTTCCCCTGTTTGGTTTCTTTGGGGGCTTTTACAAGTTCGCATGACCCCCACCAAAATCTGGGTTCAAAAGCCAAATATCGCTCCCTCCCTTGTCCCCCTCCCATGCACCCAAACAGCAGTTTACACCCACTTTTGGGTTTTGCCGAACTTGGAAGAAATTGTGTAAAAAATTTTGGGTGTTTTTTTTTCCAGGATTCCAGCCAAAATTGCAGATTGTTGGAAAAAAAAATTATTTTTTATTTTCACTAAAATAATTTTTGAAAAATGGGGGGGGCGTATACTCTTACCCCCCTGGATATATTATTTTGGGGTGTATTTTAAAAACCTGTAATGGCGCCTAAAGAAAATCTAAGAAAATGAGACCCCCAAAATCCCGAGGTGTCCTCCTATTCTGGGGCTTTTGGTTGAGTCAAAAAGCGTTTTTTAGGGCCAAAAAATAGGATATCGCAAAAATTGTAGAATTTAGGGAAATCAATACTGGTTTATTTCCGGTCACATCTCGTGTTAGTGAATAATGGAAAAAAATTGAAAATCTGCAAAAACAAAGTTGTATTTTTAAATTTCCCTCCATTTTAATTTTTTGAACACATAGAGGGTAATTTAAGTTTAAATGTGTTTTAAATCATTTTTGGGGGGCTTAACAAGCGCCCCCAAAGTACGTCAGAACTGGACTTTGGGTTCCCAAAAAAAACTATGTTGCAAATTTTCTTGAAAAAATGAAAAAGACTACTAAATTTCTAAGCTCTGGGAAGCATTACTCATGGCACGAATAAAGGAATGTCATTACTCCCCGCGAATTTAAAAACGATGTATTGTATGCGCGGGGGGGGATGAGGAAATCCATAGTTCTCTATGAGAGCTATGGATTACCGTAATTATGGGGCGCATTTCCCCGCATATTAAGCGCAGTACGCTCCAAAATAAGCCGTGTGAACATACCCTAAGGGAGACATGATAAGCTTTGTACAAATTTATAAACTAGCTGTAAAAACTATGATGAAACGCTGTTTTGTGTAAAAAAAAAACCCCAGGGAAATAAAAAGAATCAGTCCCTTAGTGGTAAAAAGCACTTGGGATCAGGAGGGAAATGTTTACTTTGAGAGTAGACAAGCTCCTGACTTATGGTGTTCTTACGTTCTTCTGAATCAATAGGGGGAAAGGGAATTCTAAAGTTACCCACACCCCTCCCCTTCATCCACATCTTCTCCCTGTCCTTTGTAAGGGTATGTTCACATGGTGTAATCTGGAAGGGTAAATATACACTTCTAAATGAGCTTAAGAATATACCTGATAAAAAGTTTATTTTGAAGGCAAAAGTATAAAATGTATGTGGAAAAAACCCCTCCCGAGTTTTTTTAAAAGGGACTTTTTTCTGGCGCAAAAAGCCCCAAGAAAAAGACAAGTGCCGCAATTGCGCTTGTAAAATACGCGTCATGTATTTTACATTGGATTAAATGAGAGCTGCGCCAAATCAAGTGTAAAACATAAGTTGATGATTTTTTCAACCGTACTTTGTAACTGATTGCTACTGTTTCATGACTTATAAGAACCAATTGTGATATGACAAGGGCTGTAGGTGGCAGTGTTATATAAGAGTCACAGTGAGGAGTTATTTTCCAGGTAGCAGCTAATAGGAAGCAGAGAATTTGGCCGTTGTGAGTGATTTCTGCCGATTTCTATTTGTCTTTGATTGGAAAATAAATGAGCTTTCACAGACAGTCACACTTATCGTTGTGTTTACCTGCTTACCAACGAGACTGTACTTTCCAATCCAAGTATTCACGTGTAGAAAATGTCAAATACATAGGGAAAAGTTGTGTCCCCCCTGAACATCCTGCCATGCATTTTGATGGCATCAATCGGATTTACCATTAAGTCTAATAGGTGCGTATCCCACATATCTCATGAACGGCCACCCAAACTGTTGGCTCAGAGTGGAGAGCTGGTCACACTCGGTAGTACTTGGCACTTCCATAGAATTGCTGTTCTGAGATGACACTTTTGAGGGCCCATTCCCAAGATAGGTTCACCTATCAGGCTTTGATAGCATATCCTAATGAGGAACATCCCTTTAACCTTTCTAGCATTTAAGCTCCACTCTATTTTCCCCCCCTTAGTTTATTAGAAATTACTGTAGTGCCAGTACTGGCTATTGATTTACCTGCAGCTGCATACAGGATTTCTAGCTCATGCAACAGTCTCTGTTAGGTCACATGACTTGCACTCTAAAGGCACGTTCACACGGCTTAATTGCGGGACGTAATTAGACCCCGCAATTACGCCGTGTGGACGGGGGCGGGGCGGGAGCGGGGGAGTGAGCGGGAGGCTGGCACTTCGCCGGCCCATTGACTTGAATTGCCAGCGGCGCGTATACGCCGCTAGTAATTCACATGTCACTTATCTCCCCCCCTCGGCGTATTCGCCGAGCAGGTAGAGGAGACGTAATCCATAGTTCTCTATGAGAACTGTGCATTACCGTAATGAATGGGCCGTTTTCAGCTCGTAATTGGCGCACTTCGGCGCGTAATTACGGACTGAAATACGGCCCAATTTAAGCCGTGTGAACATGGCCTAATCAGTAAAAAAACAGTGCTTTTGAAGCTGACAGGAAGTCTGTCTCTCTGTGCGTTCCTATGAGACTTACTTTGAGCCTTCCATAGGAATGCATAGAGAGATTCACCTTCAGCTCATACAACCGTGCTTTGTGTTTCAGCAATTCAGAAAGCAGGTCACATGACTCAGCGGCAGCAGTGAGAAATCTTGTATTCAGCTGCAGGCAAGCAAAATTACTGGCTCTGCTGTGCCTAGAAGCAATTTTTAATGAACTAAAGGAAAACAAAATGGAGTGGTCCTTTAAATTATGCAAGTTGCCAATATATTCTAATTTAATACAATCTCATGGCATAAAAAAACAAAAAACGCATATATTAAACATGTGTATTTTTTTTTTTAACATGGCATCCTATGGGTGAGGGATACTGATGGATGGCACTTGATGGAAGCACCTGTCACTGCCATTTATTAAATAATGTATGCATTAAAGGTATACATCTTTTTAACATCTAAGACTGTTGGCAAAAGTTGACAGATTAGAGCAGATGGCATCCTTCGAGGCATCTGTTGGATGTACATATGTTTTTTTCACGTTTGTCTAACATCTTCCACCATACTTCTCAGAATATAGGTCAAGATGTTTACAGACAAGTTCAGGAAGGACAAATCCTGCAATTCACATTATTATATGACTATGGAAAATGATTTGAAGGTGATTTTATAATATATTATATATGTCCTTTTAGCACTCTGGGCTTCAGGTAGGTACCCCTATTTAACGTTTACTATTTGCAGTGGCAATAAGATGGCAGGCCTGGGATCCTTTAGTAGGAGCCGTTCAGAAGGTGGAAGGAGGCACTCGCTCCTATGTAGCAGCTAAGATACCATGGCCACGCTAACTGCAGCATCTAAGTAGTTAAACAGCCGGGATTGGAGTTCTGCCTATTGAAGGCAGGTGCTGGATGTAACTAACTGCTGGCAGTTACTGTGTATGGAGCAGGCTAAGCTCCTGAGCCCACTCCATACTGTACATCTTTGAACCTTCTTACTGACAAGCAGAGGCAGGGACCCTAGGCGGTCACCTACCTTTGCTAACTGTTGTACCAGCCCTGCAAACAACATGGAAGTTAATAAAAGCTGTTATTTGGCATCTCTAAAAGTCATTGGGCCCTGCTATACCTCTAAATTCATACAAAGCCCAATAGGAAAAAAAATCTTCACATGTTCCACCATATCTGAATTTTACAAATTACTGTACAATGATAATTGCTAGTGTGTATAGGATCTTTAATGTCTGGATGCCTTAATGTCAATAGAACAAGTCAATGAAATTGGCAGTAACAGATGGCAGTGCCTGAACCACAAGCAGTGTCTTTGAATCTAAGGCTCCATGCACATCAAAGTTAGAGAGAGAGAACATTAATGTACTGGAGAGGAGCTCTAGGCTCAAGCAAATTAAATCTCATTTATTAATATTTAGAGTCATAGAGAATCAGAAGAAATGCCATCCCTTCTACTTGTAATACCTATTACATTCGACCAGAAACATATATTCACTGATATAATGAAAAGTGTCTTGTGCTTGTTAAAAACTATGGAAAATGGGATGCATTGACTGAAATAGGTGCACAAGGATCACATAGCATACATTTTGAGTAGCAAGAAAATCATGAATCTTTCTCTTCTACCACAAACTACTTGGTTCCGAACTATTACTGTCATTAAAATGGTTTTCCTGGCATGACAGGGTACAATCTGATTCAAGGATTTCTAGTTATGTCACTCACTGACTGACTACAGAAATGCAGCTGAAGGCTCATGGGCCCTGGTTCAAAGCGTTAGGTTAAGCAACCCAAAATTAATTATATTATACACCGTACCATCTGAAATTAGTCATATTACACAGCATACCCCCCCAAATAAATTATATTACAAACCATACGCTTGAAAGTAATTATTTCACATGCCATCACCCTGGAGAAGATTTCAAACACTGTACCCACTAAAATGAATAATGTTACACATTGAACCCTCGGAAATTAATTGTATTATAAACTGAACCCCTGAAAATAATTATAATACATCAAACATCCTGAAATTAATTAAATTACACAATATATCTCCTAAAAAACTATTAGATTAGCCAACATGTGCCTTAAAATTAATGACATTACATTGTGTACCCTGTTAATTATATTACAAGCCATGCCCCCTAAAATTAATTCAATGCTTGTTGGTCTAGTTCAGTAAAAGAGTTAATGCACGAATCCCTATTAGTGTTAAGCAGTGTAGGGATTAATGTAAGCATTCTTGATGCTCTACGGCACCGTAGAGGTATATGAATAGATCCTTGGTGTGAGGGCAGTGGAAGGGCTCATACTGCATGCCTGATAAACTCAGGTAGTGGAAGCGTAAATGTAAGGATTCCTAGTGTAGGGCAGTGAAAGAGTTGATGCAAGTATTCCTGGTGTAGTGTATTGCAGGGGTTAATGTAACCATCCCAGATAGACTAAGGAAATGCAGCGATTAATATAAAGAGACCCTGTGTAAATGGAGAGGCCAATGCTTCATACCTGGGGTTCAGTGGTTACTCACAACTCCAGACTCCAGCATATTCATGCAGTCACTTCCTGTTTCCTCCCAGCACTGATCACAGATTTGAGTGCAGAGAGGATTTAAAGGACAGTGCATCCATGGGGCCGTTCACACGGCTGATTTGGGCACTGATTTCAGAAAGTGACATGTCAATTATTTACGGCGTGTATCAAGAGCCCACCGGCTCGAAACGCGTCAGACCGGGTTGCACCCGGACTTTTAGCCTTGAGTACTGCTGTACTATTCCAGTTTGAATATTAAAGATTTCTCCTATCAAGCATTCTCGGTCCGGATGTGATTGCTTCGCCTAGCCAGGCGCCGCCTCCATCCCTTTGTTTTTGTTTGTGAAATGGAGGGGTGTGTTTCTCCTCCCAGCAGGGAGTATCTTCACTCTCTGCAGACACCCCCCCAAAGTGTGCACATGATGATTCATTCTGTGTCAGCTGGGGGAAGGGAGAGGTTCTCAGCTGTCACTGGGATCATTGGAAGTGAAAAGCTAAGTGTAACCCGATAGTTTATATAGAAATTTCTCATTCTCTATACATACTTTGTAGCTAGAATGGGCATTTGACATTCAGGACTCTGGGAAAGATGGGTGATTTTTTTTTTCTCTGTCACTCACACAGTGATATATCCTTCAGATTATTACACCTCTGACCTATACAGATCGTAGAACAAAACTTTACGCTTTATCTATTTGTGTTTACAAGGGACTGCACATCTGTCTCACAAGTGGTTTACGTGGGACCTTGCATCTGTCAAATTTTTTTACGTGGTACTGCACATGAGATTTATGTGGGTCTGCTGATGTAAGACTGTATCTCTTACGTGGGACTGCTGTGTTTTCCGTGGGTCTGCCAATGTAAGACTGCACTTCTTACATGGGACTGCTGTGTTTTCCGTTTTCCATGGGTCTGTTGATGTAAGACTGCACCTCTTACATGGGACTGCTGTGTTTTCCGTTTTATGTGGGACTGCACATGAAATTTACATGGGACAGCCGATGTAAGACTGCACCTCTTACATGGGACTGATGTGTTTTCCGTGGGTCTGCCGATGTAAGACTGCACGTCTTACAAGGGACTGCTGTGTTTTCTGTTTTACGTGGGTCTGCTGATGTAAGACTGCACCTCTTACATGGGACTGCTGTGTTTTCCGTTTTATGTGGGACTGCACATAAAATTTACATGGGACAGCCGATGTAAGACTGCACCTCTTACATGGGACTGCTGTGTTTTCTGTTTTACGTGAGACTGCCGATGTAAGACTGCACCTCTTACACGGGACTGCTGTGTTTTCCGTGGGAATGCACAAGAGATTTACATGGGACTTTCGATGTAAGACTGTACATCTTAAATGAGACTGCTGTGTTTTATGTTTTATGTGGTACTGCACATGAAATCTCTCTCTCTGGTAGACATTACATTTAAATTGTTGTACTCCATTTTGTATGATATGTTACATTAAAATGTTACATGACTGTACCTGCTGTTTCCATTTTCAATTCTTTCTATATCTTCATCAATAGTTCTATGCAGCACTGGATATGATGATTGTGTAGTCACTATCGCAGCCATGTTGAATCACAGCCGATTGGTCTTCACAGTGTGCTAAATGGCTGAGCAGAGAAAAAAAATATTTGTATTAAAAAAATAGTTTTCAAATGTTAGTAAGCTGAGATGTAGGCTGCTCCATGCTGTGTGATCCCACTGGAAAGTTGCCATTAACAGTATGTGTGACTATTGAACTGATATGGAGAGACACAGGGAGTGACACCAGTGAATGATGCAAATATTTGCATAATTTATCAGCTTTTTCCAGATCTGAAAACTAATCAGAAAAGTGAATGACTTTTTGGGAGTGGGTATAGTCTTAAAGTTTTATGCAGATCTACTAGGAAAATCATAATACTGCAACAATTGTTGCACAAATATGTACCTGCATTTGAACTGCAGCGGAGAGACTTAAAACCAATCAGGATATTTATTAATGAGATTGTACCGTTGTAATAAAAATTAAATAAAAAATTGGCCAAGAAAAGTTGAAAAAAGCCTATGCTCACTTTCCTCTGCTCCTCAGTGCCAGCGCTAGGTCTCTTGGATCTTCTGTTTATCTTTCCTTTACTTCTGAACAGGACATCACCTGCAGCCTCTGATGGTCTGCAGTGGTCATGTGCCACATCCCTTACATCACCATTCAGAAGTGAACAGGTAAACAGAAGACTTAGGAGACTCAGCACTCGAACAGAGAAGCGGAGGGAAGCAAATATAATTTTTTTTATATTTTGTTCGGCACGGGCAGCGTACTATTTAATTTGTATTCAAAATGGACAACCCCTTAGAAAAATTGCAGGTAAAGACACAAGTCTGGCTAAACAATGGGGCAGTGTTACTTATGCAATTGCATAAGTAAAAAAAGGGCACCATGGTTTATTCCAGATTTATTATGTCCTCTGTACCTTGACTGACAGTGGGGTGCGGTTTAGCGATGGCATGGCTTGTCGAACAGTGGGCCTGGCTTGTGGGGGAACATTGTGTCGCAAAAATCTGCTGCAATTATTGATGTACACTAAACCAAGTCATACATGGTTAAATGGCTAAAGATGTGTCAAATTTATCATACAGCATGAGCCATTGTGATAAATTAGCATTCTTAGACTTTCCAATTTAAGGGGGAAATCTGTTAAGACTGATGCTTAACACATTTGTCTTAATGAAAAGGACACATGATAAGATTCACCAAATATATTATGGCTCAATATATTTGGTATTTTCTAGCATCAGTTAAGCCTAAAATAGAAATCTATGCCACCTAGGACCTGGAGTAGATAGCTGGTAAAACTTACACCAGTTTCTGAAGTAAATTATGTTAAATGTGTCGGGTCACACAGTGCCAGACTGGGTTACCTTGGGCCCATCAGTGAAGTTGATCTTTGGGGGCCACCAGTGAAGTGGATTCTTGGGGCCCACCTTACAGCTAATGTACATGACTGTACATCACTCTTCCACTCTTTTTTCCCTGCCTTTCTCCAAGAAAAGCAGCCTTGGGGCCCACTAAGGTTTTCCCCTACTCTCATGTGGGCCATTTGGAGCCTGGGATCATACTAGATCACCCTCATTTTTGTTCAGCTTATCCCTCTTTTTTAAATGTTAAAGCGAAGTGTTAAAAAGCTCAAAAGTCACAAATCTTTGAGCAAATGGAGCTTAGGCACAAATTTGCCACTTCTTTTTTACATCAGAATACTGGTGTAAATCACTTCATATATTAGACAGTAAGTGTTAGGCAGTTTTAGTAGCTCTTTACCATTATGCATTGACAAAAACTTCTTGATGAAGTTTTCCACTTGCAGAATTTCAAATACAATGTACAGTAAAGCTAGTCTTGGTGTTTGCATGGTCTATACTGCATGGTGTGTGAGCAAGACAATTGCTCAGGAAATTAGGCTGCAAATAAAATTGCACACAGTGAATAATAGTAATGTTGCTTAGAAGGGATAAGAGAATGAAAAAATGATGACTTCTCAGTAATCCCTCTCTAGAGGCCTATTATAAGAAGCTTTGAATCCTTGGAAGACATGGAGAAAACATAGACAGTGCACACTCATTACATTAGTAATGGTTACATTACATTAGCCATGTTCTCTTTATAAAAAGGATCCAGTTATCAAGTATGTGTTTTCAAGACATAGTTACTTGTCACCTAATACATTAAGATATCCTGTAATTTATTTAACAATCATTTTATGAGTTTTAAAGAGGAATTCTGGAATAAATGCAAAAATTTAAATGGGAATTAAAATAGGCCATATCTTTAACCTATCAAACTCAC
This sequence comes from Phyllomedusa bahiana, assembly GCA_025379985.1. Taxonomy (NCBI): domain Eukaryota; kingdom Metazoa; phylum Chordata; class Amphibia; order Anura; family Hylidae; genus Phyllomedusa; species Phyllomedusa bahiana. Next base: position 82,988 of record JAODAL010004803.1, on the reverse strand, counting down.
TACCTGAAAGGCTTGAACTTTTCAAAGTACAATGTAAAGGATATCTGTCATCAGACTACTGTAAGGACAGCAAAACCAGGGCCGTTCCTAGGGGTGGGCGAGGTGGATGATCGCCCGGGGTGCCGGGGCTCCGCTCACCCGAGGAGGGCGCTGCGGACGCCCGCTTCGCCCGCCCGGAGATTAGCCCCATTCAGCAGTGGCCCACACTCGCTGTGCAGCTGCTAGTACAGGTAGGAGGCAGGCTGGATCGTTACCCTCCTGCCTTGTCCCCTGTATCAGCGTCTCAGGGGGCGCACGGCTTTCATCACGCTCTATGCAACGCTGAAACTCCTCGATCGGCAGCCTCTGCCGTCTCAGGAGATCCCTGGGAGCTGCGTGACAGTGTAAGCGGCGTGATGATGTCATGCCGCTTACACTGCTCACCGGCTCCCGGTCCTGGACGTGGAGGGGAGTATGGTTTTTTTTAGTTTTATTATCATTAGCTGCAGGGGGCTACTACCTGACTATAGGGGCTACTACAGGGGATACTATCTGGCTACAGGGGCTACTACCTGGCTATAGGGGCTATTACCTCGCTGTAGGGGGCACTACAGGGACTACTACCTGGCTACAGGGGCTACTCCCTGGCTATAGTGGGCTACTACTTGACTATAGAGGCTACACCAGGGGCTACTATCTGGCTACAGGGGCTACTACCTGACTCTAGGGGCTACTACAGAGGCTACAACCTGGCTATAGGGGGCTACTACCTGAATATAGGGGCTACTATCTGGCTACAGGGGGCTACAACATGTCTATAGGGGCTATTACCTGGATATAGGGGCTACTACCTGTCTATAGGGGGCTTCTACCTAGCTACAGGGGCTACTACCCGGCTATAGGGGGCTACTATCCGGTTACAGAGGCTACTACCTGGCTACAGGGGCTACTGTCTGGCTACAGGGGCTACTTTCTGGCTACAGGGGCTACTTTCTGGTTACAGGCGACATATTACCTGGCTACAGGGGGCTTCTTCATGGCTACAGGGGACATATTACGTGGCTACAGGAGGATACTACATGACTACAGGGGACATATTACCTGGCTACAGGAGGCTACTACATGGCTTCAGGGGACATATTACCTGGCTACAGGAGGCTACTACATGGCTACAGGGGACATATTACCTGGCTACACGGGGCTACTGTCTGGCTACCAGGGGCTACTGTCTGGCTACAGGGGGCTTATTACATGGCTACCATATGAGGTGCTATAGATGGGGAGTTTGTATAGAGATAGGAATTGGTAGAGAAGTGCTGATAAAGTGAGGAGTCTAAGATGTTTGTTTTGTAAATTCTACAGTGAAGAGTTGTCATGGTGGTCTGGGACAGATGGAGAAGAAGAACAAGAGAAAGAACAACTCTTCGGAGATGTCGCCAGTAAGATCCTGGATGTAACTTTACTGTAATTATTTATATGTCTGCAGAACTTGTGTACAATTGGTATCCACCACTGTATGGCCATTGTGTGTTGGTAATATTCGTTGTAGTACAATGGTTTGTGTTCAGTAATGGTATGGTGTATTATTCAGTCACTATGTGTTGGTGATATGTGGTCATGGTGTGGTGGTATTATTCGGTCAATAAGGGCTGGTGATATGTGGTTTTAGTATGATATTGGTACTATTAGCCTGGTATTCTGGTTTTGTGTACAGTGTTATTTGGAAACTGCATGACTATTACTTAGTAGTTTTATACGTAGCACATTGTGTTAAAGCTTTTTGTATATTTGGTTGATGGTGATGCCCTGTGTCACATCGTGGCGCATTATGTTACAGGGGGGAAGAAATTTCTTCACCTCGCCCTGAGTGCAGTTTAGCCTAGGAACGGCCCTGAGCAAAACACAGGGATAGATCAGTTTTCATATTAGCTACAAGGGCACAAAAAATATTGGGCAGTTCGACTGCCCAAATAATACACCAGACTCATAGTCCAGTGCATCCATGAGGTTAAAGGAAGGATGGCACATAGTGATCCGTTCTGTACTGCAAGGAATTGGACATCACATCTCAAATCTATGGCAGCAAACAGAGTCCACATGAATCACCAGAAGGTATTTACATGATACTGGACTTTGAGCTAGGCATGCAGTTACAGATGTTTCATTGACTTTATGCCACCACTGTCAGAGGCTATTATGGTGCACAGCAATACACCAATGGAGGCTAAAATGAATGTCTATACTCTTCAGTGATGAGTTTCACTTTTGTCTCAGAGACCATGCGGGCAACACCATGAAGAGACCTCCACAATAGACTGTCATATAAGTCCTACTTCAGGGATTATGTGGGGTGGCATAAATTACAGTAGTCAGCCCCTTCTAGTCTTCATTTTAGGTACACTACCAGCTTGCCGTTACATTGATTTGGTCATAGAACCAATGGTCCGGCCATTTTTCCAGAGTGTCCCTGGAACCATTTTTCAACAGTACAATGCCAAACCACATATTCCTTGTGCTACTATGAGCAGTCTGCATGGCCTTAATGTGCCACCATGGCCTTATGTGTCTCTGGAGTTTTTTTCTATTGGGCACATCTGGAATGTCATTGGCTGGCAACTGCAAAGGGAGCTGCCAGCAGCCAATCTTGATGATTTGCGTTCTCAATTGCATTTAGCATGGCACAATGTTCCTTAAACAACCATTAATAACCTCATTGATAGCATGCTAGGCTGTGTAAGTGCATGTAAATTGGGCGTGCTGGTCATTCTTAATACTGAATGGATCGAAGTGTTTTAAATATTTTGGGCAACATTAATGAATGGGGTTGCGCCAGTTTTCTGATGTGATTTGCACCAAAAAACAGTCATTGCCCCAATCCATCATATTTTTGGCCCTTGGCAATTTTTAGAGGGCATAACGTGCCACATTCAAAAGATTAGACACCTTTATGAATGTGTCTTGACAGCATGTAGTGCACAAATGTCGTACTAATTCAAACTCAAACCGGCATGACAAATTTTGGTGCATATTCTGCAACATGTTTTTCCTTCACAGTGGGACACATTTAAAGGTGCTAGTAGTATAATGTTGTACCGTTTTAGCCATATAAAGTAGTAGAAGAGTGAAGAAATCAGGCGATACCTTTTTCAGGCTAACTGAGTATATTTGATGGTGAGCTTTCGAGAGTACTAGCTCCCTTCGTCAGACATGGTGTTATACAAGAAACTGAAAATTCACAGACTTTTTATACACAAAAGAAATGGATCTTCAAAGGATCTTAGAATTCTTAAAAATAACAAAATGCAATATAAGCAGACAAGTCATTTACAAGAGGGCAAGCAATCAACTATCTGGAAACTTGTGAGGCATGACGGAGGGGTCAGTAATTCTGCGTCTTATCTCGTAGCCATCAGGTGTAATTTGTGGCCCTCACAGTTCACACATAGTTTGACATAAAGCTGGCATGAATATTTAGCCCATTTTGCAGAGTCTGAAATTTTTGCATTAATTTAAATTCCCATTCCTTTCTCTTCCTCTGCGACTTAAAGTGTCCCATTAATAATAATAATAATAATGATACTAATAATAATAATCTTTATTTCTATAGCGCCAATATATTCCGCAGCACTTTACAAATTCAAGGGTAAACATACAGACATTACACATTAAAAGTACTTACAAATGAGACACAAGGTGTGAGGGCCCTGCTCGTGAGAGCTTACAATCTATTAGGGTGTATGGGTTTGAAACATACGGTAAGAAGTGGCAAGTTTACAATGTGGCCGGCCATGTTTCAAAATAGGGGGTGGTTTACATGAAAAATGGATGAACCTGCCACCCTGACAGTACACTCTATATACAGATAAGTGCCTGTGAGTGCCCAAGTGCAGGGAGTGGACAGATGTGTGTGATAGCAGTTAGGGATTTGTGGCCAGACCGAGAAGATGTATATTTCAGGGCCCTCTTTAAACTGGTGAGGGTTGTGAATGTGCCTGATCGCCCCGGTAGCATATTCCAGAGAATTGGTGCCGCACGTTGAAATCTTGTATGCGGGCATGGAGGTTTCGATGATTGAGGACTGTAGTCTGATATCATCAGCAGAGCGGAGAGCACGGGTATGGCGGTAGACAGAGACTAGGGAGGAGATGTAGGGAGGAGCAGCGCTGTGGAGAGCTTTATGGGTGAGAGTGCTGAGTTTATACTGTATCCTGTACTGGATGGGCAACCAGTGCAGTGACTGACACAGGGTTAGAGGCATCAGTAAAAAGCGGCTGGAGAGAATGACAAGCCTGGCTGCTGCATTCTGGACAGATTGGAGAGGGGAGAGTTTGCAGAGAGGGAGACCGATAAGCAAGGAGTTGCAGTAGCCAAGACGAGAAAGAATAAAAAGCAGTAATGAGAGTTTGAGTCATTTCCACAGTGAGAAATGGACGGATTTTGGAGATATTCTTGAGGTGCAGGTGACAGGAGCGGGCAAGGGATTGGATATATGGGGAGAAGGTCAGATCAGAATCAAATAAAACCCCTAGACAGCGGGCCTGCTGCCTAGGAGAAATTGTGGTACCACATACAGAATCAGAAATAGCAGGGGGGGGGGGTGGTTAGTAGATGGCGGAACGCCAAGAAGTTCAGTCTTAGTGACGTTTAGTTTCAGATGGAGAGATGACATGATGTCATAGACATCGTACAGAAAGTCAATGGTGTTTTGTAGCAAGGCTGGAGTGATGTCACGGGAGGAGGTGTATAATTGGGTGTCATCCGCATAGAGATGGTACTGGAAACCAAATCTACTGATGGTTTGTCCAATGGGGGCTGTGTACAATGAAAAGAGGAGAGGACCTAGAACTGATCCCTGAGGAACCCCAACAGCAAGAGGAAGAGGAGAGGAGGTCGAACCAGAAAACGAGACACTGAAGGAGCGGTCAGAGAGGTAGGACGAGAACCAAGCGAGAGCGATGTCCTGGAGGCCAATGGTGCTGAGCATGCTGAGGAAAAAGTTGGTGAACCACAGTGTCAAATGCTGCAGAGAGATCCAAGAGAAGCAACAATGAGTAGTTACCTGAGATTTTTGCTGTTAGGAGGTCATTGAGACTTTAACTAAGGCAGTTTCCGTGGATGAAGGGTGCGGAAACCTGATTGCAGCGGGTCAAGATTAGCAGAGAGATAGCGGATTAGGCGAGAGTAGACCAAGCGTTCCAGGAGTTTAGAGATGAAGGGCAGGTTAGAGACTGGTCGGTAGTTATCAGCACAGGACGGGTCCAGAGAGGGCTTTTTTAGTAAAGGGGTTATGATGGCGTGTTTGAAGGAAGATGGAAAGATCCCAGTGGAGAGAGAGAGGTTACAGATAGCAGTAAGGTGAGAGAGGACAGCTGGAGAAATAGACTGGACGAGGTGGGATGGAATGGGGTGAGTAGAGCAGGTGGTGGGACGAGCAGACAGGAGAAGCCTGGACACTTCTTCCTCCGTCGTCTTCAAATCTTCAATAGAATGGTCATCTCTGGAGAAGTGTTGTGCCACTGGAAGATCAGTTCTGCTGTTATTAATGGTGAATCTGTGTGAATTCATGCGCTGGCTGAGTCTCTGTCCTGTTTCTCCCACATAGAGGCCTATGGTGGGACATTGCACACACATAATCAGATACACCACATTGCTAGACCTGCAGGAAAATGTTCCCCTAATTCTGTGCACCTGTTGGGATTGTGGGACAGGTACACTGTCAGCAGTGTGGATGTGCCTGCAGGTCTTGCACCTGTTTTGCAGGCAGGGTGAGGTGCCATTTTCAGTTGGGGCCTTCAGGGCGCTCCGGACAATAATACGCCGCAGGTTTGGTGGTTGCCGAAAGGAGAGGAGAGGGGGGACTGGGAATATGTCTTTGAGTCTGTTGTCCTTATGTAGCACAGGTTGAAGTTCCTTGGCAAACTTTCGTAGGATCTCCAGCTGTGGGTTGTAGGTTACAACTAGGGGCACTCGTTCTTCCTTCTGGGTCTCTTTGTATGTGAGCAGACTGTCTCTGTTGATGGCGGCCGATTGGCTGATCTGATTGTCCGTCACTTTTGGCCTGTATCCCAATTGGAGAAATTTTGTCCTCAGATCCAGGAGGTGCGATAGCTTTCCGCTGTGCAGAGTACTCGTGTGAGCCGCAGACAGGATGCGGATCACCGGAGTACACAGCACAGGAGCTGTGCGCATCATCACGCTGCCTGCGCGGCCTGGTGACGTCACGCCGGCTGAAGAAAAAGACCGGGAAGAGCGACGGCGTCAGGGAGCTAGGTAAGGTGAGTGCTGTTAGTTTTTTACTTTTAATATGCTCTATACAGTGCTGGGGGCCTATAATCTACCTAATGATGTGCTGGGAGCCTGTAATCTACCTAATGATGTGCTGGGGGCCTATAAACTACCTAATGATGTGCTGGGGGAAGCTATAATCTACCTAATCATGTGCTGGGGGAGCCTATAATCTACCTACGTATGTGCTGGGAGGAGCTATAATCTACCTAATGATGTGCTGGGGGCCTATAATCTACCTAATGATGTGCAGGGGGGAGCTATAATCTACGTAATAAAGTGCTGGGGGTCTATAATCTACCTAATGATGTGCTGGGGGGAGCTATAATCTCCCTAATGATGTGCTGGGGGGAGTATAATCTACCTAATGGTGTGCTGGGGGGAGCTATAATCTATCTACTCGTGTGCTGGGGGCCTATAATCTACCTAATGATGTTCTGGGGGGTTTATAATTAGAGATGGGCGAATTGATTCTAACGAAGTGGAATTCGTTTAGAATTTCGGGAAAACTTCGGTTCGGAACGAAGTCGAACTTTGGGGTACTTCGGGTGAACATAGTGTGCTTTTGATTGATAAAATGGCTGCGAGCACATGGCGCTACATGGGGCAAATCACTCTGGGAGGAAGAAGGGCATAGCCTGCATGACATGTGCAGAGGTGAAGCCAATCAGAGACCGGCGGGATTCTGTGACGTCACCGCACTATATAAGTCCGGGCGCGACGCCGGGAGCTCACACTCCTCTCACTGTGCTCATCAGGGAAGGTGCTGCCGCGGCTGATAGCTCTTACTGATGAAATTGATTTTTTATAGCGATTTCTGTGGGGTGTCTCAGCTTGTCTCAGAGACTGTTCTCTTAATGTTCTATTTCTAATTTTTTGTCGGTATTGGATCTGAAATCCAGTGTGCGTCCACTGCAGCTGCATATACATTCAATATGCAAGTGGGATCTAAGCCAGTTCCTGTTGTATTCATTTAAAGAAACAGAGTTTTTACAATACAAATACCACTTCATTTTTGGCTGCTCAATTCTATTGCGAATTTTACATCCAGGGTTAATTAAGCGTTGTTTTGCTGGTGTGCTGACCCCAAGAAACCGTCTTTTTCAACGCCAAAATATATCCATTTTTCCTGTAGCCTAATTCATGTCCGAAGATTAATTAAGCCTGTTTGTGCTTTTACATTTAGTAAAACACACAGTGTTTTTTAAAACGACACATACAAGTAAATTTTTTCTGGCCATTTTGTGGAGCGCAATTTATATCCAAGGGTTATCCAAGCTTGTTACTGGGTTCATTTGGAGTCAAAAACAGGGTGTATATATATCATATACAGATATCATCATCAAACAGTGTCTATACATTTTAGGACAAACAGTATGTCAGACAGAGAGGTGGCAGGCTCTGCACCTGCGAGTGGCAGTGGCACAAACATTCCTGGAACAGGCCCAGGTCGCAGCACAGCAAGGGGACGTCGCAGCAGGGGTCACTCGGTGAGGCCACAACTGCCGCTGTCATCTAGTGGCTGTGTGTTGTTCAGCAACCCAAGGGTTCTTGATTGGTTGACTAGGTCATCCTCTTCCTCCCAGATGACATCTGACAACCCCAGCCAAGAGTCGGTGGAAACCTCAGACACAACCATTAGTTGGCATGGCCCGGGAGCGGGTCAGCGGCCCTCACCTGTCCTCAGCCCGCCTCTGTCCCATCCGGTTCCCTCAGCCAGAGATCTACTATGTGGTCTGGGCTCAGCGCCACTATATAGCGAGGATGAACAATTTGAGGAGGGCAGTCAGCAGCTACTTGGCAGCGAAGAAATGGAGCCAATATCGCCTGCTTCTTGCAGTAGGCGGCAAAGTATAGATGTGGAGAGTGGCATGGGAGGTCATGTTGTGAGAGGTCAGCCTAGGCATACCAAGACCGGTGATGAGGACAGCAGTGACGATGAAAAACAAATAGATGATGATGTAGCCGACCGCACTTGGGAGCCGGGTGAGGCAAGGGCTTCATCATCGTCAGGAGAAGGGGCGTCAGCTTGCGCGTCAGGCAGCAGCGCAGCCAGCAAGTGGGTCGTGTGGCCGTGAGTCAGCAGGATAGCAGCAGTGTGAGGTCGGGAGCCAAGCGGCCACGGGGTAAAAAACCCGCTTCGCAGGTCCAAGAAAGTAGCGGCACAGGGGCTCAGCGAGGCAGCGGCGGCAGTAGTCACTCAGTGCGGAGCGTTGGCTGTAAAATCCGATACTCGGCGGTGTGGCAGTTCTTTGCTAAGACACCGGAGGAGCCGAATATGGGTATATGTAGAATCTGTGGGCAGAAAGTGAAGCGTTGGCACCACGCTAACGTTGGCACCACGGCCCTGCATCAACACATGCAGCGTCACCATCCGGTGGCCTGGGAGAAACGTGGCTCAGATGTGGTGGTCACATCCTGCCACCGCGCGCAGCAGCAGCAGCGCCCAGTGGCACGCATGCCATTGCAGCCAGTCAAGGCTCCACCACCTCTGCAGAAGGGAGCTGTTTCTCTTTGACATCATCTCCCGATCCAGATGCTCCTGCTCCTCGCTACTCATGGTGCCAGCAGTCGTTCAGCGAGGCGATTGCAAAGAGACAACAGTATGCGTCCAACCATCCTAAGGTGCAGCAGCTGACCGTGCTCCTGTCCAAGTTGTTGGTATTGCAGTCCCTCCCTTTCCAAATGGTGGACTCTGCACCATTCAGAGAACTAATGGCTTGTGCCGAGCCGAGATGGAGAGTTCCAAGCCATAATTTCTTTTCCAAAAAGGCAGTACCAGCACTTCATAAATATGTAGAACAGAAAGTGGGTCAGTCCTTGAGCTTATCGGTTTGTTCCAAGGTGCACGGCAGTGCGGACGTCTGGAGCTGTAACTATGGTCAGGGCCAGTACATGTCCTTTACGGCCCACTGGGTGAATGTGCTTCCAGCCCAGGCACACCAACAACTTGGACAGGAGATGCCGCTTTCTCCTCCACGTTGTCAAACTGCTGCACCTGCGCCAATGTCCGCCTCCTCCTCCTCCACCACCACCACCATCTCAGCCTCCACAAGTACTGCTCCATCATACCACATGTGTAGGGCACAGCGGTGTCACGCAGTTCTACACCTGGCTTGCCTCGGCGAACGAAGTCACACAGGGGAGGAACTGCTCCGCGTCATGCAGCAAGAAATCGATGTGTGGCTTTCTCCGCGCCAACTGCAAATCTGAACCATGGTGACGGACAATGGGAGGAACATGGTGTCCGCGCTGCACCGAGGAGGGATGGTCCATGTCTCTGCATGGCGCACGTGTTCAATCTGGTTGTGAAAAGGTTCCTGAAGTCTTCCACCGATCTTCAGAACATTCTGAAAATGGCCAGGAAACTGTGCATGCACTTTATCCATTCGTACAAAGCCAGGAACACCCTCCTCGAGTTGCAGCGGCAGAACGGCCTCCCCCAACACACTCTGATATGCGATGTTTCCACCTGCTGGAATTCCAGCCTGCACATGTTGGACCGACTGTATGAACAGAGAAAGGCCATTAACGATTTTTGTGATCCAGGCAGACAGAAGTACTCCCCTGTGTAACTTTGATGTCAGCCAGTGGCAGCTCATGCGTGACACCTGCCGTTTGTTGAGGCCATTCGAGGAGGCGACGTCATTCCACTGCTTCATGTCCTGGAACAGATGCTGAAAAATCTGTCTGGGCAGGGGACTGGAGCCGTGGCGACTACATCTCGTGGCCACATGAGTCCGGTGGGACTGAAATGTGAGGAGGAGGAGGAGACATTGGGTGAGCAATTGTCTGGTGAATATGAGTGGATGTTTCTACCCAGGTGACAAGAGAGGAGGAGCAGGAGCAGCTGGAGGAGGTGGATGGAGATGAGGAAGACGAGGCAGATGACCTCCAAGCACCGTGGCAGTATATAGTGGAAATGGAGGCAGGGAGCCCCTCGGAGTCACTTGTGCAGATGGCCCACAGCATGCTTATTTGCCTGGCTAGTGACAGCCGAATAGTCAGCATCCGGCAGAGGGATGACTTCTGCTCTCCACCATATTGGACCCTCGCTACCGGTCCAAAATGGGAGCCTTTTTCCAGCTATTGAGAGGGAAGACAAACTCAAATACTATAGGAAATCCTCCGTAATCAGTTGGCCGCTGCCTATGTGCGCATCGTCCCTCCTCTGACAGGTCTGACGGGGGGTTCCTCAGCGCTCACGAACTACTGCCCGCGGCTGCTGGGGGAAGGTGGGGGGTAGGAGCAGTACCAGCTCCATCAGTAGTAACCTAAGTCTGGAGTCACTGATGAGCAGCTTCCTTCACCCGGCCCTTAGTGATGGGGGCAGTCGCCAGCAGCAGCCAGCAGCAGAACCTGGAGCAGTCCCTGAACCAACAGGTTGTGGCCTACTTGGACAGCACTCTGCCACCTCAGTTAGAAGATCCGCTGGACTACTGGGCAGCCAAACTGGATGTGTGGCCGCAACTTGCCGAGTTTGCAGTGGAGAAGCTGTCCTGCCCGGCCAGTAGTGTGGTATCAGAGCGGGTGTTCAGTGCAGCAGGGGCCATCGTTACCCCAAGGAGAACCTGCTTGTCCACGGGAAATGTGGAACGACTGACCTTTGTCAAGATGAATCAGGCGTGGATTGGCCAGGATGTCCACACACCAATGCCTTAGGCGTCAGTCTGGGTTCAAACTACCTGCCTCAACCACTATTCTGATGCCGCCACCCGCCTGATGCCACACATCTGCTGACAGTTTCTCCATCTGCCTACCACCATCTTGACCAGGGACTGGTATTGCCACCCACCTCAACACTCTGTCATTGTGCCACTCTATGACCTCATGATGCTGCTGCTGTTGCTGTTGCCGTGACATCCACACTGTGTCATTGTGCCACTGTCTGACCTCATGCTGCTGCTCTGGCTGCTGCCATGTCCTCCACACTGTGTCATTGTGCCACTGCCTGACCTCATGCTGCTGCCGCCGTGACCTCCGCTCTCAGTCATTGTGCCACTCTGTGGCTTCCTCCTGTTTTGCCACCTCCAGAATGTCATTGTGCACTCTCTGACCTCATGCTGCTGCGGTGACTCCTGCCGTGCCCTCCCACTGTGTCATTGAGCCACTGCCTGACCTCATGCTGCTGCCGCCGTGACCTCCGCTCTCATTCATTATTCCATTCTGTGGCTTCCTCCTGTTTTGCCACCTCCAGAATGTCTTTGAGCCACTGCCTGATCTCATGCTGTCTGTTCGTGACCTCCACACTGGTGATTGTGCCACTCTGTGGCCTATTACTGTTTTGCTGCCTCCAGAATGTCATTGTGCCACTGCCTGACCTCATAGCTGCTTGCCGCCGTGACCTCCACACTGTGTGATTGTGCCAGTCTGTGGCCTAATACTGTTTTGCCGCCTCCAGAATTCATTGTGCCACTGCCTGACCTTATACTGCTGCCGCCGTGACCTCCACACTGTGTGATTGTGCCACTCTGTGGCCTAATACTGTTTTGTCGCCTCCAGAATGTCATTGTGCCACTGCCTGACCTCATACTGCTGCCGCCGTGACTCCACACTGTGTGATTGTGCCACTCTGTGGCCTAATACTGTTTTGCCGCCTCCAGAATGTCATTGTGCCACTGCCTGACTTCATACTGCTGCCGCCGTGACCTCCACACTGTGTGATTGTGCCACTCTGTGGCCTAATACTGTTTTGCCGCCTCCAGAATGTCATTGTGCCACTGCCTGATCTCATACTGCTGCCGCGCGTGACATCCACACTGTGTGATTGTGCCACTCTGATGGCCTAATACTGTTTTGCCGCCTCCAGAATGTCATTGTGCCACTGCCTGACTCATTACTGCTTGCCGCCTGACCTCCACACTGTGTGATTGTGCCACTCTGTGGCCTAATACGTGCGCTCCAGATGTTTGTGCCACGCTGACTCACGCGCTGCCATGACCTCCACTGTGCTGATTGTGACCACTCTGTGGCCTAATACTGTTTTTCAACTCCAGATTGTCATGTGCCAGCTGCCGATCTCATACTGCTGCCGCTGTGCCTCCCACTGTGTGATTGTGCCCTCTGTGGCCCTAATACTGTTTTGCCGCCTCCAGAATGTCATTGTTGCCACTGCCTGACTCATACTGCTGCTGCCGTGCTCCCACTGGTGATTGTGCCCTCTGTGCGCCTAAACTGTTTTGCCGCCTCCAAATGTCATTGTGCACTCTGACCCATACGCTGCGCCGTGACCTCCACACTGTGTGATTGTGCCACTCTGTGGCCTAATACTGTTTTTGCCGCCTCCAGAATTTCATTTTGCCACTGCCTGACCTCATACTGCTTGCCGCCGTGACCTCCACACTGTGTGATTGTGCCACTCTGTGGCCTAAATACTGTTTTGCCGCCCCAGAATGTCATTGTGCCACTGCCTGATCTCATGGCTGCTGCTGTGTCGTGACCATCCACACTGTGTGATTGTGCCACTCTGTGGCCTAATACTGTTTTGCCGCCTCCAGAATGTCATTGTGCCACTGCCTGACCTCATCCTGCTGCCGCCGTGACCTCCACACTGTGTGATTGTGCCACTCTGTGGCCTAATACTGTTTTGCCACCTCCAGAATGTCATTGTGCCACTGCATGAGCTCATACTGTCTGCCGCCGTGACCCTCCACATCTGTTGTGATTGTGCCACTCTGTGGCCTAATACTGTTTTGCCGCCCTCCAGAATTTTCATTGTTGCCACTGCCTGATCTCATGCTGCTGCTGTTGTGACCTCCACAGTGCATCATTGGGCCACTCTGTGGCCTAATACTGTTTTGCCGCCTCCAGAATGTCATTGTGCCACTGCCTGACCTCATACTGCTGCCGCCGTGACCTCCGCTCTCAGTCATTGTGCCACTCTGTGGCTTCGTGTTTTGCCACCTCCAAAATGTCATTGTGCCACTGCCAGACCTCATGCTGCTGTGGCTGCCGCCGACACCACCACACTCTGTCACTAATGTTGCCACCTGAGCTCTCAGCTTGTTTTTATCCAGCTTTCGCTGCATGACTTTATCAGGCTACATTCCCGCTTGAGTTTTTTGGTCAGTTTTGCCCTCTTAAGTGCCCAGGGAATTTTATAGTGAAGCGATTCTAAGAGCGGCGGCAGTCATCTGTGTGTCATACTAAAACACAACATTGTATGAAGACCAAACCAAGCTCCCTCCGAATATTTAAGCATGGACACAACGTTCTACAGCACCCTGCAGGCTCTGTGCAGCCTGGAAATAGCTGCTTTTTAACGCGATTCGTGCCGAAGTAATTCGGACCGAATTTATTTTTGTCGGAAAATTCGGCGAAGTGCCCAAATCGAATTTTGGAAATTTGCCATCTCTTTTTAAAATTTCTATCTAAGATGTGTGGGAGGGCTTTAATTACTTATGATGTGTTGGGGGGAGCTTTTTAATCTCCCTAGATGTGCTGGGGGGAGCAAAAAAATCTACAAAAGAGTGCTGGGAGGAGCTATAATTACTAAAAATGTGCTGGGGCCTTAATCTATCTATTGATGTGCAGGGGGGAAAGGGGTTTTTAAATTTAAAATGTGCGGGGGGCCCTATAATTAATTATACATGTAAAAGGGGATTTTTTTTTTTTACGGACGCCCCTTGCGACCCCCCGCCCCCGGGTCCGCGGGCGCGCCCGGTGCTCCCCGACCCCAGGGGCGCCCCGTCCGGTCGGGTTGGGGTCCCGCTCCCCCCCGGGCCCGGGCCGGTTTCCCATTTACCCGGATGTCCTGGTCCGCTTGGGCCCCCCGGCTGGGGCGGCCGGGGGCCCCCCGGGGTAAATTTGGGATGCGCCGGTTTATTTGGTCTTGCCGGGAAAATTTTTCCCCTTTTTAATCCAGCCCCTTCCCTGGCGGCTTTTTGGGGATCTTGGTGTATATCCAGTGGAAAAGAAAGGCTTTTCCAGTATTGTCTATTTTTCCTTCCGTTGTACCGAACTCAAGTTAGTTTACGACCCAAAAACCTTGCCCCCAGCCCTGACCTTTCCCCTGTCTAGTTCCGAGCCCAGCCCCCTGCCTGCCTCCCTGCCCCCGATACGGCCCCCTCCCTGCCGATTCCGTACCTCGCCCCCCCCTTGGCCGCCACCGCAGGCCCCCCCCCCAGGGGGGAAACGGGTTTGACTCCCGCCCGCAGCAAGCCCCATCCCGCTTTGTGGCGGGCTCGGGTGAATAGGGACCTTTCTTAGATTCCCGCCCCCTGGTGGGCTTCCCACCATCGCCTGGGTGGCCGTGGATCCACCTCCAGCCCTTTCCAGTAGGATCCCCTGGTTGTCCTTCCCAAGTGTTGCCAAATACCACCGTCGTGGTAAAAGAAATCCAATGATCGGCGCAAAGCACAGCAGCCGAGAAACTCTCCTGGTGCGAGCTCGTCACCGCTCAGCTGCGCCCTCCCCCCATCTCCAGTAGTTTTTCCCTCCCCTAAATTGGTTTCGGTCTGAGGGGCTCCAAGCTTCGGCGGGCCCTTTTCCCATTAATTCGACAGACCCCAAAATCTGCGGGGGGGTTCATACTCTTTTTATGCATGGAGTGATGGGATCAGTTCCTGCCCCCCGAACGTCGGTGGTTTGTGGGGCTGTCTCGGGAAAGGCCCTGGAAAGGGCCCCTTTGTGGGGGAAGGAACGACCCCGTGAGGCGGTTTTCCTTTCCTCAGCGGATTCCCGCAAGTCTTTGAGGAACCTCGTGCATCCCCCTTGGACGCCTCCTTAAACCTAGCCAGGGGGATCTGTCTGAGGAGATACGCGGTGAAATTTCCCGCACTCGGGCCCCCCGAATGTCATGGAACGAGGCTGCTCTGTGCTCCACCCTTAAGAAAGGGGTCTTTAAGCCGAGTTTAAAGGGGTCTTGGCCCCCTAGAGCCTCCCCTCTTCCCCCGTGACCTGATCCCGGTTACGACCGCATCAAGTACGCTTATTGCATGGGAGGAGGAAAATTCGGCAAGAACGTAGGCAGCCCAAACCTCGCCCGGTTTTCCCCGCCCGGCCCCTGGTGTTCCAAGGGCCTCCTGCGCACAGCCCCCCCCCCCGGGAGCCCCTGGATTGTCGGGCTCGTTCTTGTTTTAGACTTGGCCCGCATTGGAAAGGATTTTGCCTCTCTGTGGCAGCCCAAGGGACTACGGAGGAAATTTTCCAATGTCCCAAAGCCGCCCGGGGAAAAATTGCATTAGGATTTTGGGGGGCATTCCCCCAGGTGCAAACTCTCCCCTCCCTCTGTTTATGCCCCTGAGGTCGTATCAGGATGTTTTCCTCGTTCCGGTTTTCCCGGGTTTTGGTTTTTGGGCTCGGGGGGAAAAATTATCCCAGTTCTAGTGAAGGGGGGTATCGGTTGGGGTCCGCTTGGAAAAACCACCGCATTCATCCTCAGGGGGAGCTGTTAGCGCACCACCAAATTTGTCCAAGCCACTGTCCCCCCAGTGGGGGCGCTGCATAAAAAAAAATTTTTTCTTGTGTTGCCTCGCTCCTATCATGGTCCCCCTCGGCTCCCATGGCTGCGCTCCACTCTCCCTTCTGGATGGGCATCTGGAGAAGTGCTCGTTGGGTCCCCCTGTGGGGGCGTTGTTTGGGGCACCCCGGTGCTTTCCTGCTCTCGCTCGACCCCTTCAGGAGCCCCTGCCCGGGGCTGCCCCCGAAATTGGAGTTCACGATGGTTCTCCGGGGAGACAAGGAGGTCTTCCCCTTTCATATCCATACGATTGCCCCGATCGACTTTTTTGGGGTACAGTCCCCCCCGGGGGGGGTCTACCCACTGTGGTTCCTGAGACCCAGCCTTTTCCAAGTATATCCAGGAGAATTCCGGAAGGGGTTCATCGAAAGTCCTAGTTTTCCCCCAGGTGCGGGGTTCTTTTTTGTAAAGAAAAAGGACGGTACCTTGCGGCCCCGCATAGACTACCGGGGTTTTAACAAAATCACGGTAAAAAAACGTTACCCCTTGCCCTTATCACAGAACTTTTTGACCCCCTGCAGGGTGCCCAAAATTTCTCCAAGTTGTATTTTAGAGGGGCTACAACTTGGTCCCAATCCGCAAGGGGGATGAAAGGAAGACGGCCTTCAACACCAGGGATGGGACTTTGAGTACCTGGTGATGCCTTGGACTGGTAATGCGCCTGCCGTCTTTCAGAGCTCGTGAATGACGTCTTCAAGACCTCCTCTACACCTGCATGGTGGTTTACCTTGACGACTTCCCGTGTACTCTCCTGCCTCAAGACCCACCGCAGCCTGTTGTCAAGTGTTGAAGCGGTCTCCGGGAGAACCTTGTACGCCCCGTAGAGAAATGCCTCTTCCCTCAACTAGCCCCCCGTTTTTGGGGTTTCTCATTTTTTTCCAAGGGGTAGGGTGGATCCAGCGAAACGTCAGCCGTGTTCAGGGCCCGCCCGTCGGGGTGCGGGGGTTTTACAGGCTCCCGGGCTTTGTAATTCTACCGCCAATTTATTCCCCCTTTAAGCTAGTGGCTCCGATAGTGGCCCCTTCCAGGAAACAGCCAACCCCCGCGCTGGCCCTCAGGCCGAAAAGGGGGTTTTCGAAATCAGTCCGCTTCTCTACGGTTCTTCCTTGCCCCTCCGGATCCCGCGAAACCCTTCCGCTGGAAGTGGTGCCTGTTGTGGGAGCGGAGAGTTCTTCGCAAAAAGGGCCCAGGGTAAAACTTAAGTGTGGCTTCTTTTCCAAAAAGTTCTGCCGGCCAAAAAGGAATTAAAGTTGGCGCCCGGGGGCTATGGCCATAAAATGGCCGGGGGAATGGCGTTATCTGCTGGAAGGTGCGTTTTCCCTCCGCATTTTCTCAGACCACAAAAACCTCTAATTCTCCAGCGGTCAGGCTTAAAAACCCAAAGCCAGGGTAGGTGGTCGCTCTTTTTTTCCCCCCCTTCGATTACCAATCCCTTCCCGGCCCGAGAGGGAAAAATGTGAGAGTGCGCTCTCTCCCGTGCCCCCGAGTGGTGGGTGAAAACACTCCTCCAGAACAACAATTCCCCCAGAAATTTTTGTTCGGCAGCTCCCGTTGACCTCCCGGGAAGGTTCTTGGAAGGACTTACGTGCGCCTTGCTTCCGAGATGTATCCTAAAATGGGGCATTGCCAGTGGTGGGGGGTTATCCGGGGCCCAAAGAAGTTTCACCTGATTCCCGGTTCTATTGGGGGCCCAAGCTTGAAAGGGATGTCAAGGACTTTTTTCGTCTTGTGACTCCTGTGCCCGCAAAAAGACGCCACGTCACAAGCCGGCGGGCCCTATACAGCCTACCTCCCAACTCAACCTTGGCCCAACTTTTTCTTGGACTTCATAAATGTTTCTCCCCTTCGCGGCACCCATTTCGGGGAAATAGGGATCGTTTCCCCCAAAGAGGGGATTTTGTCCCGTTCCCAGGCCTCCCCGTTGCCTCCCCCTGGCGGGTGTTCTTTTTCATGTGTTCGTCTGCATGGACTCCCTCGAAATCGTCTCAGCCGGGGAGTCCAGTTTGCTCCGGTTTTGGGAGCCCTGTGTGCCCAATTAGGTGAGCTCGACTTCTCTCAGCACCCCCGCGACAAAGGGCCCGGTAGAGAGGGTCAACCGGTTTTGGGGATGTTACCTTTCCCCATTTGTCTGGCACGTAAGATGATTGTCCAATTTGCTCCCTGGGCGGGTTCTCTTATAACTCCCTAGAGTAGTTTCCCGGGGGGGCCCCCCCCTTCTAATGGTGGGGCCTGCATCCCCGCCCCCTCCCTCTGGCCCTCCTCCGAGTCCTGGGGCGACGCCGGTTCAAGACGAAGGCCATTTGGTCCCAACCTCTCTCTGCTCGCTTCCCCGAGCGCCCCCAAGGTCAGGGGCAAAAAAAGAATCCCCCCCGGTTTTCCCCCAGGTACAAGGTTTGGGGCTCTCGGCCAGATAGTCCCCTTAAGATCCCTTTCCCCCCAAAAACTGGGACCCTGTTTCTGGGCCCCCTTTGAGGTCAACAGCCGATTTAAACCGTGTCCTACAAATCCCCGGTCCCCCCTACCATGAGAACCCCAACTCATTTTTTTTCCTTACAGAAACCCCCGGTCCTTAACCACTTTCCAGAAGGCTATTCCTCCTCCATTGTGGTGATGTCCCCAAAGTCTTCAAGGTCAAAGGGGAAAATTTTGGAAGAGGAAACTGAGGGAAAAAAATATTTTAGGGGCTGAAAAGGGGTTTCCCGAAAGGGTCTTGGGAGCCAGGGGAGAACATCTTTAACCCAGCCCCTTCCCAAAATTCCTCCCCTTAGGAAGAAGGGAGGGCCCCCGGGGGGGGTACTGTATGGACCCCCCGCGACCCCGTCCGGGTAGGGTTGCGCCCTGTCCACACCCAGCGGGGCCCCGTTCCCGCACCAGGTTCGGGATCCGCCACCCCCCTGCCCCTGCCGGGGACCCACTTTCCCGGCCACGATCCTGCTTTCCGCCTCTGGCCCCGGCCCCTGCGCGGCGCCGCTCCCCAGGGCGCCGCGTGCCGGCAGGTGAAATTTAAAGGGAAGTGCGCCCTAAATTGGGCATTGCCGGGCATTCCCCATTTAATCCGGCCCTTCCCGGGGCCATGCCGGTCCTTGGGTATATCCATTTGGAGAAAGCGTTCCCCGTTTTTCTATCTTCCCTTCCTGTACGAAGGGGCCCACGTTTACCGACCACGAACCTTGCCCCCCGCCCCCGACCTTTGCTGTCTACGTTCCGAGCCTCAGCCACCTGCCCTGACCTCCTGCCTGTCCCGACTACGAGCCTGCCTGCCGTTTCCATACCTCGCCTACCCTTGGCTGCCACCGCAGGCAAGCCCCGCCAGTGGAGCGACCGGGTGACTCCCGCCGCAGCAAGTCCATTCCGCTTTGCGGCGGGCTCTAGTGAATACCGGGAAAACTTTGATTCCGCTCCTGGTGTGGGCTTGCACATGCCTGCGGTGGTCCAGTGGATCCACCTCCAGACCGTTACAATAATCTACCTATATACGTTTTGTTGGGCCTATAAACTATCTATATACCTGCTGGGGGACCTAGAAGATATCTATATACCTGCTGTGGGACCTATAAGCTATCTATATACATGCTGGGGGACCTATAACCTACCCATATATGTGCTGGGGGACCTATAACCTGCCTGTATACCTGCTGGTGGACCTATAACCTTCCTAGATACCTGCTTGGGGACCTATAACCTGCTTAGATACCTACTGGGGGACCTATACCCTGCCTAGATACCTACTAGGGGACCTATAACCTGCCTAGATACTTGCTGGGGGATCTATAACCTGCCTAGATACCTGCCGGGGGACCTATAACCTGCCAATATACCTGCTGAGGGACGTATAACCTTCCTGTATAACTAATGGGGGACATATAACCTACACACCTACCTACTGGGACATATAAAGTATATATCCACCTACTGGTGGACATATAACTTACTGGGGTACCCTACTATTTATACTGGGGGATATATAATTTACTGCGTTGTGAAGTCGCTATTAGTCGTTAAGCCGGTTTTCTAAGGCCTCAAGTCGATTAATAATAGCTTAGCAATCGACTCCGGGGACTACTGCTGATGTGGGTGGGCCCAGCGCAGATGTAGGTGGTGCCATAGCTGATGTGGGCAGTGCCAGAGGTGATGGTGCAGGCCCATTGCAGCTGTAGGTGGTGCAAGTACTGTTAATACATCAACTGATATAATAAACTGGCTGAGTGTAGAAATGGACAAAGCCAAGATAAATAAATTGAATATAAATAAGGCTCCAGGCCCAGATGGCTTACACCTAAGAGGGCTCAGTTATTTCTATGCCCTGTACATGATATTTAGAGATTCCCTGGTGACTGGTATAGTGCTATTAGACTGGCATAAGGCAAATGTGGTTCCCATCTTCATAAAGGGTTCTAGGTCTTGTCCAGGTAATTATAGACCAGTAAGTTAAACATCTATTGTGGGAAAACTGTTTGAGGGTCTCATAAGGGACTATATACAGTAATATGTGGCTGAATGTAGCATTATAAGTGATTGCCAGCATTGTTTTTCTAAAGACAGAAGTTGTCAGACCAATCTGATCTGTTTTCACGAAGAGGTGAGTAGAAGCCTGGATAGTGAAGAGATTGTGGATATAGGGTTTTTAGACTTTGCAAAAAGTGTTTGATACGGTCCATCACAAGGGTAAATTAAAGTCTATTGGGTTAGAACTAGCAGTGTGTCACTGGAATTAAAACTATCAGATTATACACAGAGAATGGTGGTAAATGACTCCTACTCTGAGTGGTCTCTAGTTATGAATGGTGTGCCCCAGGGCTCAGTATTGGGTCCTCTTTTATTCAAAGTATTTATTAATAATATAATATAAGGGAAGGTATTAATATCACTCTTTCCATTTTTGCAGACGATACCAAGGTATATAGTGTAGTACAATCTATGGAAGATGTTTGTAAATTGCAAGCCGACCTGGATACACTAAATGTTTGGGCATCCACTTGGCAAATGAGGTTTAATGTGGATAAATGTACAGTTCTACCTCTGAATACTAATAATCTGCAGGCATCATATTTCCTAGGAGGTGAAAAACTGAGAGGATCTTTTGTTGAGCAGAAATTGGGCTTACTTGTAGATCATAGACTACAGAATCAGCAGCTTCTGAGGCCAGCAATATATTAGTGTGTATTAAAAGAGGCATGGACTTGCGGGACAGGGATGTAATATTACCGCTATAATAGGCATTGGTGCGGCCTCATTTGGCATATGCTGTTCAGTTCTGGTCTCCAGTTTATAGAAAGGATGTAATGGAGCTAGAGAAAATGCAAAGACGAGCAACAAAACTAATACAGGGAATAGAACATATTAGTTATGAGGAGAGGTGAAAAGAACTAAACTTATTTAGCCATGAGAAAAGAATGCTACGGGGAGATGTGATTAATTTATATAAATATATAAATGGCCCCTACAAAAAGCTATTTAATAAATAACTCCCTCAAAAGACAAGAGGACATTCCCTCCTTCTGGAGAAAAAAGGATTCAATCTCCAGAAGAGAAAACCCTTCTTCACCATGAGAACTATAAATCTGTGGAATAGCCACCCCAGGAGCTGGACACAGCAGGAACAGTTGAAGGTTTCAAGAAAGGCTTAGATAACAGCTTCCTGATAAATTATATTAATACTTATGTAGCTGTATAAAATATTTGGATGCAGTCTGATGGCAACTTTGGGATCAGGAATGCAATCTTCCTTTAGGGCAAATTGGTTCTTGCCTAATGGGTTCCAAAGTCTTCATCAGTAGGGGAAACCCCCCTTCCTTCCTTACCTCCCTACCTTCATTTACATTTTTCCCCACACTTGATTGAACTTGATGAACATGTGTCTTTCTTCAACTGTACTAACTATGCAAGTATATAACTATGTATGCTTCAATTGTAAAAACCACATAGCTAATTACTGCAGTGCAAAGGATGAGTACAGTTTTACTGAGTGCAGTTAACATGTGGGTTTTAATCACGACACAACTACACTGTGTTTATACACCCTAATGGTAGAAATACATAGTGCATTTGCAGTGCGTCTGCTGCGACAGAGAATTGCACTCGGCCTGCTGCACCCGTGGTTTATTTTGACTGATTAGTGGATGCATAAATGTGCGAGTTAACACCAAACAAAACTGTGTGGCCATAAAGAAGTTTATAAATTTTCTATTAATGCTTAATGTGGTAATCAATTACTAATGTTTAATAATATAATTGATAACCTTGTTACTGGCCACACAGTTTTACCAGAGTTGACCTACAAATTTGCAAGGCCACTGGTCAAGCAAATAAAAAACATGGGTGCAGCATGCCATATATGATTCTTGGCTGCATCGCAGCCATACTGCGACAATGTTTCAACTGTGTAATATATTTTGCCTTTAAGACTCAGAGCTTATCAAAGTATGAGCATATTTGCCAACTGCCATAATTACTAAACAAAACAAGATACACATTATCAGTCAAAAGGCTTAAAACTTTAAATGGTAGTTTTATAACATATACATGTGGACAAAATTATTGATACTTTTTTCATTAAATAAAGAAAAACCCACAATGGTCATGGAAATAACTTGACTGAAATTGATTCAAAATCAACTAATAAAAGTCAAACATTTTGTTTGAATTGTGGTTCAACTGACAAAAAACCTCTGGACTAAAATAATTGTACCCCTAGAAAAGATTTAAAACAGTGTTTCTCAACTCCAGTCCTCAAGACCCACCAACAGGCCAAGTTTTCAGGATTTCCTCAGTATTGCACAGGTGATGTAATTATTGTCCATGCATTCTGTTGGAGATCCTGACACAGGTGATATAATTATTGTCAGTGCTTTCTGTGGGAGATCCTGAAAACCTGACCTGTTGGTGGGTCTTGAGGACTGGAGTTGAGAAACACTGATTTAAAATAATTTGGCTACTTAAAGTGTGAAAAGTATTCACTATGCTGTTTGGTATGATGGTGTATACCACACTGAACATGGACCATAGGAAGCTAAGGAGAGAGTTGTCTCAGGAGATTAGAAAATTATAGACAAAGGCTTTAAGATAATTTCAAAACAGTTTCATGTTTCTGTTACTACAGTTGCACTTATTATTTAAAAGTTTAAGATTTATGGGACAACTTCCTTGGACGTGACCACAATATGAAAATTGAGGCAAATTGAAAAGACAGGTAATACAAATGGTAACCAAAGAGCCCAGAATAATTTCGAAAGAGATTAGAGGTGAAATCCAAGGTCAAGGTACATCATTGTCATATGAACCATCCATCGCTTTATTTGCCAAAGTGGACTTAATGGAAGATGACCGAGGAGGAAACTACTGTTGAAAGCGAATTATAAAGAAAGCTAGACTGAAATGGATATTGAGAAACCACAAAGCTTCTGGGAGAATGTTCTTTAGATAGATACAAAACTGGAGCTTTTTGGTAGCTCTGTTCATAGAAGCAGAAACAAAAAAAAAGTCTCAATTTTCAAACATAGGCATATGTTGCATAAAGCTATGGCTCTCTGACTACTGCTAGGATGCTTGCTAGAGACGGGATCTCCCTTGTCCCATAACATGTACCAACCAATATTGCATAGCAAGCAAAGTATATTTAAAACTATTTTATTCAGAAACATATAACTAAAATATGTAACTTGCAGTGCTTAATTTAGCTACTTGCGTTCCTTTTTAAGTCCATAGACGGCAGTAGGAGAGCAGGATCCAAAGTCCATGTAAAGCAATCTCCCGGCGTGTCCACGTGTGCTGACGCCCATAGAGGAGAGACAGACAGGAAAAGGCTGGAAAACCGTGTGACGTTTCGGGGCTAGTCCCGCCCCTTCCTCAAACACGTAGTTTCCTCGTAATCACTTCCCTTTATACTCAACGTCGCAATAGATGCCAAGGAAAGGTAACACAAGTTACATACAGATAAAACCAATCTATAAAAAGACACGTAGATTTAAATTCTCATTCATGCCTAGGGGAGCTAACGTGTTCATTTTAAATATCCAGAACGACTCTCTCTGGAGCAAAGTTCTCTCTAAATTTTTATCATTTTGTGCTGTCACTTCCTCTAAAACGCACCATTTAAGATCTGCCACAGTATGTTTATGTTCTAAGAAGTGCCTAGCCACCGTGGTTTCTCCAAACCGTTTCTTTTTTTCTTTTTTTCTACATTAGTTATTTCAGCATGACCGAGACTATTACGAATAGAGGATTTGTGCTCAGTGATGCGGGTTTTTATTTGGCGCATGGTTTGTCCTACATAGCCCATACCACATGGGCATTTCAGGAAGTACACTACACCCTTTGAATTACACGTGAAAGTTCCCTTATGGAATATTTTATACCCTTTAGTGGGATGGGAGATGGAAGTACCTTTGATAATCGCACAGCAATTACAGCAACCAAGGCAGGGAAATGTGCCTTTATGTTTGCTCTGTAGTACTTTTGCTTTAGTCCTGTGTCTTTATACAACTGTGACGAAACAATCACATTCCCTACAGTGCGGCCCTTTTTGTAGACAAACCTAGGGATGTTTGTAAATAGTTTGCCATACTTAGAATCTTTTGATAGTAAATACCAATATTTCTTAATGCTTTTACTTATAAACCCACTGCCCCTATCAAAGGAACAAATAAACATAAGTCTATCGTCTCTTTCTGATTTTATTTTTTTTTTTAACAAGTCATCCCTATTAAGTAATCTGACCTCTTCTGCCAGTTTCTCCAAGGCTTCTCTCTTGTAGCCTCTCGCTATAAATTTATCAATAAGAATTTTTTCTAGTTCATAATAGAGCCTATCCTCTGAGCATATTCTCCTAGCTCTGATCAACTGTCCTTTTGGAATACCCGTAAATAATTGTGGTGCGTGTTGACTGGATCTATGTAATACATTGTTTCTATCAATTGGTTTTTTATACAGAGTGGTACTTAGACCTAGAGGGCCCTTACTTATTTCTACGTCTAAATAGCAGATCTTATTTTTATCTATGTTAGAAGTGAACTGTATAGATGGATGTCCCTGATTTAGAGAAGTAATGAACTCATTGAGCTCTTCAGGTAGTCCTTTCCAGATGACGAACACGTCATCGACATATCTCAGCCAGGTGGAAATCTTATAATAATCATGTCTGGTGTAAACAAATTCCTTTTCATAAGCTATCATGAAGAGATTAGCTATGCTCGGCGCTGCCGGCGAGCCCATCGAGACTCCCTGCAGCTGGAGAAAGAGGTCATTTCCAAATTTGAAATGATTCTTAGTGAGTATCAGTTCAAGGATGGTCATGATAAAATTAATCTCAGCATTAGATAGACTGGGATAAGCGTATCTCTAACTATTTCTAAAGCTTCCTGATAAAAGCTTTTCCTTGGCATCTATTGCGACGTTGAGTATAAAGGGAAGTGATTACGAGGAAACTACGTATTTGAAGAAGGGGCGGGACTAGCCCCGAAACGTCACACGGTTTTCCAGCCTTTTCCTGTCTGTCTCTCCTCTATGGGCGTCAGCACACGTGGACACGCCGGGAGATTGCTTTACATGGACTTTGGATCCTGCCCTCCTACTGCCGTCTATGGACTTAAAAAGGAACGCGAGTAGCTAAATTAAGCACTGCAAGTTACATATTTTAGTTATATGTTTCCGAATAAAATAGTTTTAAATATACTTTGCTTGCTATGCGATATTGGTTGGTGCATACAAAAAAAAGGACATTTTACCTATTATGAATCATGGAGGAGACCTAGATATGTTTTGGGTCTGCTTTGCTGCACCTGGTATAAGGCATCTTGAATCTATGGAGGGTACAATGAAATCTCAAGACTATCAAGTGTGCTGTCCAGTGTCAGAAAGCTTGATCTCAGTCACAGGTCATGGGTCCTCTAACAAGATGATGAACCAAAACACACAGCTAAAATCACCCAAGAATGGCTGTGAGCAAAGAATTGGATTATTCTGAAGTGACTTTTATTAGCCCTGATCTAAATCCTATTTACCATCTGTGGAAAGAGCTGAAACATGCAGTCTAGAAAAGGCACCGGCTAGAGCAATTTGTTTCCAGTGATCGCCTTAAAATGTTTTTTTTTAACATTTCTCTGTTGAACCACAATTCAAAAGCAATGTCTGATTTTCATTAGTTGATTTTCTGTAACTTAAAATTTATTAGCACTTTTGTCAGTTTCAAGTTACTTAAGTGACCATTGTGGGTTTTTCTTTATTTAACGGAAGGGTATCAACAATTTTGTCCACATGCGTACATAGGGCACATAGGCTTGGTAAAAGAGTAATAAATGGGGAAAATTATATTAGAATTATGTAACAGTGTAAAGGGAAAAGTAGGAACTGCTTATTAGTGTGGAGGCAGTAAAAATTTCCCAAAATGGGGTTGAAGGTAGTGACGGAAACCAATTAATAATAATCAAATTTAAAGATGTTAGAATAAAGGTGGTGGCATTTACCAGTATTACCAAGCCAAATAATTATCCCGAATCTCTAGTGTTTAGGAACTCAGTGGTTAGTAATGGATGCCAAAGGGATTTGCACCTGCAAAGAGAGGCTGCAAGATATTAAAAGAGAAGCAATATGGCCTCCTTAATAAACAGCCGATCCAGATGCATGACCATATCATTCAGGATGCACATACACAAGCCCCTGAATCCACAGAGCGTGCTTTAAACCACAATTCGGAGAAGAAGAGGCAGCATCCAATGGATTGTGAAGAAGTGTTAGTTCTATGGAGGAATAAAGAGGATTCATATTTTCACAACCTATTGGATACTGTCTCTTCTTCTCCTAATTGTGGTGTAATATGGCCTCTGGGCATAAAAACATTACAGAGTTTGAAAGATAAATGTGGATAGCTCCAAGGGTTAATAATTATGTAGGTCACTCAACCCTTAGGGAAAACAGCACTCCTCAGTGATCAAGAAGAACATCAAACAAAACTGAGCAGGGTCTATTGGCTGTGATTGATATTGCATATTGAATACAATACCCAGAAAGATTAGCAAGATTAGGGTTATTTAGTTTAGAGAAAAGACGGCTTCGGGGGGACATAATAAATATTTTTAAATATATTAAAGGTCAATATAGAGATCTCTCCCACGATCTATCTATACCCAGGACTGTATCTAGAACAAGAGGGCATCCTCTATGCCAAGAGAATAGAACGTTTCTGCATAAACATAGAAAGGGATTCTTTACTGTAAGAGCAGTGAGACTGTGGAACCCTCTGCCAGAGGAACTTGTCATGGTGAATTCACTAACAGAGTTCAGAAAGGGTCTGGATGCATTTAAAGAGTGTAATAACATAACAAGTTATAGTGACCAGGGTTCTGGAGAAGGATCATTGATCCAGGGATTTATTCTGATTGCCAGACTGGAGTCGGGAAGGAATTTTTTCCCTAAAATGAGGACAATTGGTTTCTACCTCATTGGAGGTTTTGTCTTCCTCTGGATCAACATTATAGGAAAAAAGGCTGAACTTGATGGACGTCTGTCTTTTTTTCAGCCTTACAAACTATGTAACTTTGTAATACAGCTAAAGAGACAGCGAGAGAACAAGAGTGGCGCTGTTTCTAGAAGAAAGCAGCCATATAGTATGTGTTTAATCTACTCCAAACCACTTTAACATACTGGGTGATGACCACATACAAAAAACACAAATGCAGGAACAATTAACCTAACGGACTATAAGCACATTTACTCTGAAAAAACAGCCCTTTACTTCTTATTCTAGACAACCACTATAAATTGATCCTAAACTCCATGGGTGGTTTCCCATGTTGCAGTTTTGCAAAAAAAATGCATGGAATTTTTTAATTTTTTTTCTTCAAAAACTACAGCTGATGTTAGCTGGTAAGTATGAAACAAACTACAGATGTTGCTTTTTGTTGTAGCATTTATGCATTTGTACATACTTTGGTTAATTGCAGTTTTTTTCAAAATGCAGCATGCTGTAGGTGCAGCGTTTTATCAGGTTGTTTGTGGTATCTTTCTCCCTATTATATCTGTACCATAAAAGTGCATGCGTGGTGAATTTTTTAATGCATTTTTGTAGCATTTTTCCCACATTGCAAATTATTTAAGAGATTACAATTTGTGATGGGAAAAATGTAGCAGAAAAAAAACATAAAAAAATGCATGTACCAATGCCCTTTAGAATAGATAATATATTATAGCCAAACACAGAGCATGAAAAACAGGATACCAAAATAAAATTAAAAACAATAAAATCACTAATAATGTAGAATAATAGTCACCACCTCTGGGCGGGGAAGAGACTCCTTTAAGATCCTTGAACAAAGCAATGTTACCTGCATGAACCTGAGCAAAATGCAATGAGGCAGCTGAGACATTTCTAGTTTCAAATATTAAAAAAATGTTTGCAAATGCGATTTTTTATACACTGCATGATACAACCAACATATTGAAGATGACAATCAGTACATGATCTAATCTAAATAGCAGGCCTTATGTATTATGTATTAAATCTGTCTAGCCATAAGACTTTCTTTGTTGCCCATAGCAACCAATCAGAGCTCAGCTTTTATAGTTCCAGAGCACTATATAAAATTAAAACTGAGCTCTGATTGGTTGCTATGAGCAACAATGATAGTCTTATCGCTAGACAGTTTTCATACATAAGGCCTAATGTATTTTGAATTAAAATTAAAGTACTGTTTAACTGAATGAGCAACATTGTTGGAATATGAAATAACTAATGAGGAAACAGTAATAACACTGCAACAAGTGCAGATAGAGTTTAATGGTACCGCAGTGATGAAGCCAGAAAGTAATCATGATGATGTTGTGTAAAGAGACTATGAGATAACAACTGACCTACTGAAGGAGCTTCACAGGCAACACAGTGGTGTCCTGCTTCAAATACCCTTTCCAAAGAAGGATCGAACGATAGAAGAGGTAAATATTTCTTAATACAGATTCAATTCTAGGATATATGTGGTGGAAAACACAAAAGGGGTTTTTTGATTGGGCACTGGCCTTTTCCTGTTATGATTTTTACTAGCCAATAAAGTATTTCTATGTGAAGAAGAGAATTTTTTTAGCACGTTGTAAAGACCATGGTGGATAGGAACGACAACTCAATCTACTAGTAATGTTATCAGCCTCTAACTGGAAATCTATGGGCGACATGTATTAAGGGCTTTACGCCTGTTTTCTGGCGTATCCTGCGCCTCCCCAGCCCGAATCCGCTGTCGGACGCAGGGATGCGATATTAGGCGCAGCGTTCGCCACTTTCAGATGCGCCTCACATGAAGGGCCGTGCAATGGGAGCGGTGTGGGCGTGGTGTGGACGTCCCGGGGCGGGACGGGGCGCTCGAAAACTCCGAGGCATGTACGATCGCGGCTCGGCAAAGGGCGGCGCATTGCAGCGCTCGCCAGCTCCGACATGCAGACCTAGTTGATTCTGGCGGACGCGAAGTGAAGCGAGAACGTAACATGAGAAGAAACATATAGACGATCGCAACAGAAATCTCAGCTCTCAGTGCCGTGCGGCATGGAGTATGATTCCAAAAAAAAACGCCTTTATTAGGTGTAGAACATTATCAGAAAAAGAGCTCAAACCTTCAATAAAAAAAAAAAAAAAAAAAAACCAACAATAAAAATATCACTTTCCAAAAATCTAGAACGGTGCTACATCGGGAATTAGGATTGTGGAAATTGCCGGGAAATACAGTAATTCAAATTCTGTAAGCTATTCTCATTGGTCGGCAGAAACCAGCCAATCAGAATAGAAGCGACAGTGACCCATTAAAACCTATGGAGAAGTATGGACCAATCAAAATCAAAGGCGGGACAGTTCAAAATACAGTAAAAATGCAGAAAAGAGCTGATTGGTTGAGCGAGCGGGGGCTTGGCAATCCTGGCCAATCAGAATCGGAGCAACAGGGACCCATTCTAACCTATGGAGAAGTATGGACCAATCAAAATCAAAGGCGGGACAGTTCAAAATACAGTAAAAATGCAGAAAAGAGATGATTGGTTGAGCTAGCGGGGGCTTGGCTATCCCGGCCAATCAGAGCGCGAGCTACTTGTCCCATTGTATTAAAAAAATAATTTTTATTAGGTGTAAAATATTATCTGGAAAAGAGCTGAAACCTTCTATAAACATAAATCAATCAAATCCCTAACAACACGTTTGCTGCGAGACCGGCGCTACATAAGGAATTGGGGTATAGAGAATTGCCGGGAAATACAGTAACTCAAATTCTTTAAGCTCTTCTCATTGGTCGGCAGAAACCAGCCAATCAGAATAGGAGCGACAGGGAACCATTATAAGCTATGGAGAAGTATGGACAGTTCAAAATACAGTAAAAAAGGCAGAAAAGAGCTGATTGGTTGAGCCCAGGCGGCAGATATGAATCCACCAATCATATGTAGTCCGTCTATTTTGAATGGAGAAAGAAGGGCACAATAGAAGGGCGCCCTAAAAGTTATTACTGTCTATGGGAAATATTCTAGTACTGTGATTGGTTGGTGGGAAGAGGGGCCCGTCCTGCTTAGCCGATCAGCGGCTGAGCTACCTTCTCATAGAGTTCTATGGGAAAAAGAAATGCAGAGCGAGCTCTGTTTGTCATTGGCTAAGTTAAAAGAGGCGCGGTTATTTGGACCACTGGGAGAGCGAGCGACGCTCCTATGGGTTTTCAAATGCAATCTGTAATAAAACTGTACGTGCCCGAAATAAAATGATAAGACTCCCGAAGTTGTACCGATGTGTATATAAAATGATCAATAATATGGGGGTAACGAAAAGAATATATTAATTCAATGAATTCATTTTTATTTCTTTATTTTCGTCAGCCAATGATCAATAATATGGGTGTAACAAAAATAAAGAAATAAAAATGAATTCATTGAATTCATTTTTATTTGTTTATTTTCGTTACACACATATTATTGTTGATTTTATATACACATCGGCACAACTTTGTGAGTATTATCATTTGATTTCGGCCATGTACAGGTTTATTGTAGATTGCATTAGAAAACCCACAAAAGCGTTGCTCGCTCTCCCATTGGCCCAAATAATCACGCCTCTTTTAACTTAGCCAATAACAAACAGAGCTCGCTCTGCATTTCTTTTCCACATATAACTCTATGAGATAAGTAGCTCACCGCTGATCGTCTAAGCAGGACGATCCCCTCTCCCCCCAACCAGTCACAGTACTAGAATATTTCCCATAGACAGTAATAACTTTTAGGGCGCCCATCTATCGCGCCCTTCTTGCTCCACTCAAAATCGACGCACTACATATGATTGGTGGATTCATATCTGCCATCTGGTCTCAACCAATCAGCTCTTTTCTTCATTTTTTACTGTATTTTGAACTGTCCCGCCTTTTCATTTGATTGGTCAATTCTATTCCATAGGTTACAATGGTTCACTGTCGCTCCTATTCTGATTGGTTGGTTTCTGCCGACCAATGAGAAACGCTTACAGAATTTGAATTACTGTCTTTCCCGGCAATTTTCTATATCCCAATTTCTGTTGTTGCGCCGGTGACGGCGACAAACGCGTTGTTAGGGGTTGATTGATTTATGTTTTTAGAGGGTTTTAGCTCTTTTACAGATAATATTTTACACTTAATAAAAATGATTTATTTAATAATACTCCACGCCTCACGTAGCTGAGACTTCAGTGCACCCATCTCTCCACAGACTACAATGGGACAAAGTAGCTCGCGCTCTGATTGGCCGGGATATCCAAGCCCCCGCTAGTTCAACCAATCAGCACTTTTCTTCATTTTTTACTGTATTTAGAACGGTCCCGCCTTTTAATTTGATTGGTCAATACTACTCCATAGGTTATAATGGGTCACTGTCGCTCCTATTCTGATTGGCTGGTTTCTGCCGACCAATGAGAAGCGGTTACAGAATTTGAATTACTGTCTTTCCTGGCAATTTTCTATATCCCAATTCCTGATGTTGTGCCGGTCTCGGCGACAAACGCGTTGTTAGTGATTTTATTTATGTATGTTTTTAGAAGGTTTGAGCTCTTTTTCTGATAATGTTTTACACCTAATAAAAGAGATTTTTTGATTCATACTCCATGTCTCATGGAGCTGAGATGTATTTCTTTAGCGACCTTATAGATTTTTTCTTTAATTTTAAATGATCAACTTTTTCAATACATTTAATCGTTTTTAGACAACTTTTATAATTATCTTTATTAGTGAAATAATTTTATAGACAACTCATTTTTATTATTGTACTGTTGTAACAGTCGACCTAGAGCACATTTTGCCCCATTCCATTACGTACTCGCTTCACTTCGCCTCCTCCTCCACATTCAACGAGGTCTGCCTGTCGGAGCTGTCGAGTGCTGCAATGCGCCTCACTTTGCCGACCGGCATTCATACACGCATCGGACTATTCGAATGTGGTGCGTCCCTCCCCAGAACGCCCACACCGTGCCCATTGCACGCCCCTTCATGTTAGGCGCATCCAAAAGTGGCAAAGGTTGCGCCTAACATCGCATCCCTGCGTCCGACAGGGAATGGTGTGTGGAACTTTTAAAAATGTAGCGAATGGGCCTGCGCCTAATATCCAGCTGAAAAAAATGCCAGATATCTGCCGCAGCCCCGTTCATACATGCTGCCCATAGTGTTTAAGAAACCTGGGATAAAGGGCACCAAAGGTTGTTGATAATTGTCCAAACAAGAACATATATGTTCATTTAGAGAGCCTATACCAGCAACTATGGGAAAGAAAGGAGGAAGAAAGCCAGGTTTGTGTACTTTTGCGAAAGAATGAAAAAAATAGACATAACTGGACATTCAGGTATCAAAAAATTCAGACTGTTTGGAAGTAATCAATCCCAAAAGTATACCTTCTTGTGCTAAGGATCACAATTTGTTTTGGAACGCTTTAGTAGCATCAAACTAATTTACGGCAAGTATTCGTATCAGAAAGCATGGACAATTTACAAGTGCAGTACACTTCAGAATCAAGGACAACTGCACCTCCCTTATTGGCCTGCCGAATTACTATACGATGCATGGAAAAGAGTTCTTTTAAAGCAAGAAGCTAATCAATACTCGGGTTATTATTCAAATTAGAGGCACACAAACTAATGTAAGATTCGGTTAATTCCCTTTCAACCAGTTCCTGAAATCTATCTAAAGAGGGTGGATGGGATTGTATAGGATAAAATGTTTATTATAGGTGGTAAAGTTCCTAACATCAGAAATAGACAGTGACTTAGCATGTAAAGATTGTACTTCAAATGACACAATTAGATCAGTAAATAGCAGACTGACTATCTATAGAGGAGGACGACATCATAAAAGAATCGTAAGTAACGATGGATAGTGAAACCAATGTATCTCTGGCAACCTCACCAGACGAGTCATCTTTAAAATGGGAAAAGTGACATCAAACATCGTAACAACAAGAATTGTCTCATCTAAATCCAAATGAAATCATGGTGCCAATGATAAAACACGAGAAAATACTGTCATTTGTTCAAAACACGCAAACATCCGGTGGGTTAGATGATCTGAGCACAATTTCTCCAATTATTCTTTTAGATAAAATTTTTAGTAGACTGAGTATCCACTATAGTCTTTACAATGTGCTAAAAAAATTGCCTCTTCTTCAGATAGAAATACTCTATTGGCTAGTAAAAATCATGATAGTAAAAGGCCAGTGCCTAATAAAAAAAAAACATCTATCGTATTTTCCACTACATATGGTCTATCATTTAAGCAAATCTGTATCATTATTAAGAAATATTTACCTCTTCCAGGGGCATTACTAGGGTTCTAGAACATCCGGTGCCCGGGCCATATTTGTTACAGTTTGCTCAGTGGGGCTGTGCTCACACAACATTTTTTTACACCACATTGTGAACTGAGGTATATATTTTTACGGAGAAAAAATATGTTTCTGTAACTAATTTCACGCGTATTTCACTAAATACTGTCCATCACCTCAGCAGTACACTGTACATTGAAAATCAGCACAGACAAATTTGCTTTTTAAAAACCTCTTACCTACGTATGATAGTGTAATACCTTATAAATAACAGTCATACAGTTATCAAATAATAAACCTATACATTGAGCAAATATACCTGTCACAATCACGGTTCACAGTAATAGATCCACTGGACCGCCGCAAGCGATGGTGTTAGCCACGCCAGGGAGCGGAATCTAAGTAGGTCCCGGTATTCACCAGAGCTCGCCGCAAAGCAGGATGGACTTGCTGCGGCGGGAGTCTACCAGGTCGCTACCCCTGACGTGACTTGCTTGCGGTGGCAGCCGAGGTTTAGCGTGGTACAGAATCGGAAGGCCGGCTCGTAGTCGGGGACAGGCGGTAAGGTCAGGACAGGCGGCAAAGGGTCGTGGTGGTGGGACGTAGGCCAGAAGGTACGGTACACGGTATAATGGAAGACTCAGGAACGCTTTCTCAATAGGCAATGGGAACTAAAGATCCGGCAAACAGGTCAGGAAGGGGCAAGCTTAAATAGGGGCAGCGACCAGCAATAGCCAATTACCGGTGCATTGGCCCTTTAAATTTAACACTGCCGGCGCGCGTGCGCCCTAGGGAGCGGGTTCGCTTGCGCTGAGGGACAGAGACAGCAGCAGGAGTGCAGCTGGGTAAGTCAGGTACGGAACAGGCAGGGGAATGAGCGTGGCCGCGACCCGACATGCGTCGCGGCAGCGGGGCACGGATGCGCACGGGACGAGGGTTGCGGGGGTATCCGTGACAGTACCCCCCCTTTGGCCTCCCCCTCTTTCTGGCCTGAAGGAACCTCTGGATTACGCTACGGTCCAGAATGCTCTCCTCCGGCTCCCAAGAACTTTCCCCGGGCCCGAACCCCTTCCAATCAACGAGGAAATATCGTTTTCCTCTAGTTCTCCTCATACCCAAGATCTCCTTGACCACAAAGACGTTAGAGGCATCAGCCACAGACGACGGCGGGACTGCCATCCGAGAGAAACGATTCAGGACCAAGGGTTTTAGTAGAGAGACATGAAAGGAGTTCGGGATACGGATGATAGGCAGGAGCCGGAGTTTATATGCCACCGGGTTTATCCGTTTAAGGACCTCGAAAGGTCCCACAAAGCGGGGTCCCAGTTTGTAACTCGGGATCTTGAGGCGGACATATTTGGCCGACAGCCACACCTTGTCACCCGGGGAGAAGACAGGAGAAGGACGTCTTCTTTTATCTGCGTGAGCCTTCATGCGTCCTGAAGCACGGAGCAGAGATTGGCGGGTCAGGGCCCACATGACCTTCATGTCTTGGACCAAAGCATCCGCTGCTGGGACCTCAGACAGGGATGCCAGCAGGAGTGGTGGGTGGGGGTGCAGGCCGTACACGATTTAGAAGGGAGAGGCACCTGCGGACTCCGACTCTAGGGAATTATAAGAACACTCCGCCCACGGAAGCAAGTTGGACCAGTCATCCTTTCGAGTCAAGACAAAGTGGGGCAAGTAATTCCCCAGGACCTGGTTGACTCTCTCCACCTGACCATTCGTCTGGTGGTGGTAAGCCGAGGAGAAATCAAGCTTCACCTGCACTTGAGAACAAAGGGCCCGCCAGAATTTAGAAACGAACTGGACCCCTTGATCTGAAATGATTTGCAGGGGAAACCCGTGCAAATGAAAAATGTGGTGAAAAAACAGATCGGCCAGGTGCGGGGCAGAAGGCAAAATGCGCCATATTAGAAAACTGATC
Organism: Phyllomedusa bahiana; assembly: GCA_025379985.1. Taxonomy (NCBI): domain Eukaryota; kingdom Metazoa; phylum Chordata; class Amphibia; order Anura; family Hylidae; genus Phyllomedusa; species Phyllomedusa bahiana. The sequence goes on along the minus strand of JAODAL010004803.1, from coordinate 47,556 downwards.
CGTGACCACCCAGACAACGGTGTTAACGGATGAGGGGGAAGATTGGTTATAAAGTCCATCACCACATGAGACCATGGTTGTGTAGGGATTGGCAGGGGATGCAAGAGTCCTGCCGGTTTGTGATGAGGTGTCTTGTTGCGGGCACAAGTGACACAGGACTCGACGAATTCCCTTACATCTGTAGCGAGGTCCGGCCACCAATAGAACTGTGAGATCAGGAGAAACGTCTTCCGAGCACCAGGATGTCTGGCCACCAATGAACAGTGTCCCCACTTCAAGATACGCCTTCGGAGCGCAGGACTCACGTATGTTTTCCCTGGCGGGACATACCGGAGATCGACAGGAGCTGCGAAGACAAGACGCTCAGGGGGTATTATGTTCTCTGGAGTCACTTCTTCATCAACCACGTTGGAGGCGTGTTAAAGGGCGTCGGCCTTGACATTCTTTTCCGCGGGATGGAAGTGGATCTGGATATCAAACCGAGAAAAGAAGAGTGACCACCTAGCTTGGCGCGGATTGAGTCGCTGGGCCGTCTGGAGGTACTGGAGGTTCTTGTGGTCTGAATAGATACAGATGGGGTGCTGTGCGCCTTCCAGCAGATAATGCCATTCCTCCAATGCCAGTTTGATGGCTAATAACTCCCGGTCACCAATAGTGTAATTCCTTTCCGCCGGTGAGAATGTTTTGGAAAAGAAGCCACAAGTGACCGTTTTGCCCATAGGCCCCTTTTGCATGAGGACCGCTCCAACTCCAACCGATGAAGCGTCTACTTCTAGCGAGAAGGGCTTCGCGGGGTCCAGCCGCCACAGGATAGACGCAGAGGCAAAGGCAGTTTTCAGTTTAGCGAACGCTTCTTCGGCCTTGGGAGGCCAACTTCGCGAATTAGCATTCTTCTTCGTGAGGGCCACAATGGGAGCCACCATCATTGAAAAGTGCGTGATGAACTGCCGGTAATAATTGCAAAAACCCAGAAACCGTTATATGGCCTGAAGGCCAACTGGGCAAAGCCACTGCAAAACGGCTGACAACTTTGCTGGATCTAACCGCAGGCATCGGTCAGAGATAATGTAGCTCAGAAATGGAAGGCTAGCTTGATGAAAGAGGCATTTCACCAGTTTGGCATACAGCCGGTTAGCTCGAAGGCACCTCAGTACCTGGCGAACGTGGATGCGGTGAGTCTCTAGATTGGGTGAGTATACCAAGATGTCATCCAAGTAAACCACGACACAGGTATAAAGGAGATCCCTGAAAATGTCATTCACGAACTCCTGGAAGACGGCAGGAGCATTACACAGTCCAAATGGCATGACCAGGTAATCAAAGTGCCTGTCCCTGGTGTTAAAGGCCATCTTCCATTCATCGCCCTTACGGATACGGACCAGATTGTAGACCCCCCTCAAATCCAACTTGGAGAAGATCTTCGCACCCCGTAGGCGATCAAAGAGTTCTGTGATCAACGGTAGAGGGTACCGATTCTTCACCGTGATCTTGTTAAGCCCCCGGTAATCGATGCAGGGCCATAAGGAACCATCCTTCTTTCCCACGAAGAAGAATCCTGCACCCGCGAGAGAGGAGGATTTTCGTAAAAACTCCTTCTGGAGATTTTCCCATATATTCCGACATGGCTTGTGTCTCGGGAACGGACAATGGGTAGACTCTACCCCGGGGAGGACTGGTACCCAGCAGTAGGTCAATTGGACAATCATATGGGCGATGAGGAGGAAGCTTGTTTCTACGAGAAAACATCGGTGAACTCCTGATAATCAGAGGTAGGCCGGGCAACGGTTCACGGGGAGTCGAGCGAAAGCCGGAAAGCAGCGGGCGAGGTGCCACCAACCAGACAAGGGCTCAGGCAGTTAGGACCCCAGCGAGTTTCCTCCTCAGACGCCCAGTCTAGTGTAGGGGAGTGGAGCCGCAGCCATGGAAGCCCAATGAGAACCGCCGAAGAGGAGCGAGGCAACATGTAGAAGGAGATTTTCTCCTTATGCAGGACCCCTACGTGGAGGTACAGCGGTTTGGTGATGAATCGTATGGTGTCAGTTAGCAATTCCCCGCTGACTGAGGAGATCACTAGCGGCTTTTCCAGGCGGACCATTGGGAGGCGATACTGCATCACTAAGGAGCGGTGGAGAAAGTTCCCGGCGGAGCCAGAATCGAGGAAGGCCGAGACCTGAACGTGAGTCCAGCATCAGTCAAGACCTTTACCGGCATCATCAGGCGTGGAGAGGAGAAATTTGCACCTTGGGCCGCCTCTCCCACGGGACCTAGGTGCGGGAGTTTCCTGGACATTTGGGTCGTTGGGGACAAATCCTCCAGAAGTGCTCAGGGTTGCCACAGTATAGGCACAGGTTCTCTAGCCAACTCTTGCTCAGTGAGCAGAGCCCGATCAACCTGCATGGGTTCCTCAGTGGGGATTGGAGACGGTTGCGTAGGAGGCCTCTGGAACACCGGAGCCAGGCGCGGGAACCGGCGTGGTCTCATGCTCTTGCCGAAGCTCTTCTTGCCTCTCTGAAAAATGCACGTCGATGCGGGTGGCTAACTGGATCAATTCGCTGAGGGAGGACGGCATGTCTCTTGCGGCCAGCACATCCTTAACCTGACTGGAGAGCCCCTTTTTAAAGGTGGCGCACAGGGCGGCCTCGTTCCAGGTTAACTCTGAGGCTAAGGTGCGGAACTGCACCACGTAGTCTCCCACGGACGAATCCCCCTGGCGCAGGTTCAGGAGGGCCGTCTCGGCGGAGGATGCTCGTGCTGGGTCCTCCAACACCCCCTGGACTTCCATGAGGAAAGCCTGTAGGCCCACCGTTACCAGATCGCTCCTATCCCACAGAGGTGTGGCCCATGCCAAGGCCTTCCCGGACAATAGGCTAACCACAAACGCCACCTTGGAACGTTTGGACAGGAATTGGTCTGCCATTAGCTCAATATGCATAGTACAACGGAGTCAGTGGTGTCGCTGGAGCGGGAGCGACCAGGGAAGGAGATGGAGGCTGCTGCTGGGCGGCGACGAGCTGCTGTATCATAGTGGTCAGTTGATCCAGCTGTTGCGCCTGCTGGCCCAGTTGCTGCGACTGCTGGGCAACAATGAGTGAGAGGTCTGCCACACTGGGCAACGGGATCCATGGCCGGATCTTACTGTCACAATCACGGTCCGCAGTAGTGGATCCACTGGACCGCCGCAAGCGATGGTGTTAGCCACGCCAGAGAGCGGAATCTAAGTAGGTCCTGGTATTCACCAGAGCCTGCCGCAAAGCAGCAGCCGAGGTTTAGCGTGGTACAGATTCGTAAGGCAGGATCGTAGTCGGGGACAGGCGGCAAACGTTCGTGGACGAGGGACGGAGGCAAGAAGGTATGGTACACGGTATAACGGAAGACTCAGGAATGCTTTCTCAATAGGCAATGGGCACTAAAGATCTGGCAAACGTGTCAGGAAGGGGCAGGCTTAAATAGGGGAAGCGACCGGCAATAACCAATTACCGGTGCGCTGGCCCTTTAAATTTAACACTGCCGGCATGCGCGCGCCCTAGGGAGCGTGGCCATATGCGCCGAGGGACAGAGACAGCAGCAGGAGCGCGGCTGGGTAAGTCAGGTACGGGACAGGCAGGGAAACGAGCGCGACCCGCATGCGCCGATTGGCAGCGGGGCACGGATGCGCTCGTGATCCGGGACGGTGGTTGCAGGGGTATCCGTGACAATACCATTCTTATTACTTAAATAATTTTTAATAAAAATAAGACCACCACATGTGCTATCAGTTGTACGCACGCCCCCCTGGCAGACACAAGTGATTACACTATAGTTACATCCAGTGTCTCACAGGTGACGTCTTCTCTGATACGTTATTCACTTTCTTTTCCTTCTCCATCTGGCCCAGACCACTATTATGACCTCTCCCAGCCACAACTCGTCTCTGCAGAATTTGCCACACATACATTTTAGCATCCGCACCTATACAGTATACCTACATATCTAATGGGGCCTATATAGAAAAGCATGGTGATGCTCCATCCCCCACAGCAAATTGCTTTCTTATAATAGGAAAGCTGGGTGTCTTCTTTGGGGACAGAGAGTCACCCATCATTTCCCATTAGGTAGAGAGATATATAGACAACCCCCAGTAGGTAGGTATATAGTTCCCCATTAGGTTTTAAGTTACCTTAAGTAAGGTATATAGACAATCCCCAGTAGGTAGATATATGGTTCCCCAGTAGATTTTTAGGTAACTTCAGTAAGGTATGTAGGTATATAGACCCCTGTAGGTATATAGGTTTCATAAGTTGGTAGCTAGGAATGTAGGTACCCTTGGTTGGCAGCTAGGTATATAGGCTCTCTCAGTGAGTAGACAGTTATATATGGCCACCTGTAGATAGTTTATATAGCCCTCCACAGTAAGGGTGCAGGTATATGAATAGATACATTGTTCCCCTAAGTAGGTAAATATATAGCTCCCCCCAAAAAGTAGGCAGGTATCTATACAGGCAAACACAGTAAGTAGGTATATATATAGGTTCCCCAGTAGGTAAGTAGGTATAAAGGGCTCCTCCTGTATGTAGGTATATAGCCACTTTCAGTAGCTAGGAGAGTATATAGGGCCCCCAGTAGGTACTTAAATAGGTCCTCTTGGTAGGTAGGTAGAGTGAGGAAAAAAAGTATTTACGCAGCCACCAATTGTGCAAGTTCTCCCACTGAAAAAGATGAGAGAGGCCTGTAATTGACATCATAGGTAGACCTCAACTATGAGAGACAACATGAGAAAACAAGTCCAGAAAATCACATTGTCTGATTTGGAAATAATTTGCAAATTATGCTGGAAAACAAGTATTTGGTCAATAACAAAAGTTCATCTCAATACTTTGTTATATATCCTTTGTTGGCAATTACAGAGGTCAAACGTTTTCTGTAAGTCTTCACAAGGTTGGCACACACTGTTGCTGGTATGTTGGCCCATTCCTCCATGCAGATCCCCTCTACAGCAGTGATGTTTTGGGGCCGTCGCTGGGCAACACGAACTTTCAACTCCCTCCAACGGTTTTCTATGGGGTTGAGATCTGGATACTGGCTAAGCCATGAAGCTATTCCTTCATTGCCCTGGCAGTGTTCTCGGGATCATTATCATGCTTAAAGACCCAGCCATGTTTCATCTTCAATGCCCTTGCTGATGGAGGGAGGTTTGCACTCAAAATCTCACGATACATGGCCCCATTCATTCTTTTATGTACACGGATCAGTCGTGCTGGTCCCTTTGCAGAGAAACAGTCCCAAAGCATAATGTTGCCACCTACATTCTTCACAGTAGGTATGGTGTTCTTTGGATGGAACTCCTCCAAACACTACGTGTTGTGTTTCTAACAAATAGTTCTAGTATGGTTTCATCTGACCACATGACATTCTCCCAATACTCTTCTGGATCAATCAAATACTCTCTAGCAAGCTTCAGATGGGCACGTAAATTTACTGGCTTAAGCAGGGGGACACATCTGGCACTGCAGGATTTGAGTCCCTGGCGGCGTAGTGTGTTACTGATGGTAGCCTTTGTTACGTTGGTCCCAGCTCTCTGCAGGTCACTCACTAGGTCCCCCTGTGTGGTTCTGGGATTTTTGCTTACCGTTCTTGTGATCATTTTGACCTCATGGTGTGAGATCTTGCGTGGAGCCCCAGATCAATGGAGATTATCAGTGGTCTTGTATGTCTTCCATTTTCTAATTATTGATCCCACAGTTGATTTCTTCAGACCAAGTTGCTAGCCTATTGCAGATTCAGTCTTCCCAGCCTGGTGCTAGGCTACAATTTTGTTTCTGGTGTCCTTCAACATCTCTTTGGTCTTCACCATAGTGGAGTTTGGAGTGTGACTGTTAGAGGTTGTGGACAGGTGTCTTTTATACTGATAACAAGTTTGAACAGGTGCCATTACTACAGGTAATGAGTGAAGATCAGAGGAGTCTCTTAAAGAAGAAGTTACAGGTCTGTGAGCATCAGAAATCTTGCTTGTTTGTAGGTGACCAAATACTTATTTTCCACCATAATTTGCAAATTAATTCTTTCCAAATCAGACAATGTGATTTTCTGGATTTTTTTCTCATTTTGTCTCTCATAGTTGAGGTCTACCTATGATGACAATTACAGGCCTCTCTCGTCTTTTTAAGTGGGAGAACTTGCACAATTAGTGGCTGACTAAATACTTTTTTTCCCCCACTTGTATGTAGGTCCCAAAGTAGTTTGGTAGGTGTATAGGGTCTCCCACAAGGTTTGTAGGTATCTAGGATCCTATAGTAGGTTTCTAAGTATATATGTCACGCTAGTGGGTTGATCGCTATTTAGCTCCCCCAGTAGGTAGGTACATAGATCCCCCTAGTAGGTTTGCAGGTCTATAGGTCACCCAAGTAGGTTAGTAGGTCTATAGGTCCCTCCCAGTAGGTTAGTAGGTTCATAGGTCTCTCCAGTAGGTAAGTTGGTTTATAGGTCCCCCAGTAGGTTAGTAGGCCAATAGGTCCCTCTAGTAGTTAGGTACATAGGTCCCCCCAGTACGTTGGTAGGTCTATAGGTCTCAAAGTAGGTAGGCAGGTTTATAGGGGCTCCAAGTAAGGTTTATATGTCACCCTATTAGGTTGGTAGTTCTATAGGCCCCCCAGTAGGTCTATAGGGCCCCACATTAGGTAAAAACATTAATAGGCCCACAAGACGCATGTTCAGTTGGAAAGACTGCCAATAACTAAGGCCCATATCAGCGAGTGAAAACTGGCTATGCACCAGTAATTTTATCCAGGGCACAAGCCCCAGATAAAACTGCCTAGTGATGCCCCTGACCTCTTCTATCATTAGATCCTTCTTTGGAAAGGGTATTTGAAGCAAGACACCACTGTGTTCCCCGTAAAACTCCTTCCATAAGTCAGTTGTTATCTCATAGTCTCTTTACACAACTTCATCATGAAAATGCTTTCTTACTTCGTGATTGTGGTGCCTTTAAATGTGTCCATTCTATCTGCACCTATTGCAATATTATTACCGTTTCCTCATTTGTCATCTCATATTTCAACAATGTTGCGCATTCAGTTACACAACACATTAATTTTAACTCAAAATGCAATGTTTAGATTATATCAAGTATTGATTATCATTCTCAAAACATCGATTGTATCCAACTTTAACCTGAATGGCATCTCCCTTAATTTGTGTAAGGAAGCCAACAAGTAATAATCACATTTTATGTGCTATGTAGAAAACTATTTTGTTAATAGTAATTATTTTGTTTAATAGGGCAAATTTGTTAATACTGTCTATAATACTGAGACCAGAGATGTACTATCATTTTTGGTCCAATTGTCATAGTGTCATATTGTCCCTCTCCCAAGGGCCACAGTAAACCTTAAAGTATTCACTATATAAAACATTTATGGCACATCAATTGTAAATACCCCAAATGGCTGAAAGGTTTTGGTTCCAATTCAGGGACCCTCAGAGACCAGACTGGTGGTTCACTGCTTACTATTCCAGAAGGAAGTTGTGAGGGACCTATTTTTGTTATAGTGTTTGGAGGTTACAGAATTGGATATTTCACAACTCCATAAACTACAATGGAGAGAACAATAATCATGTATGGCCACCTCTCCAACTTATCTCCTGCTCTGTGGAGTCTGACCTATAAGACATCTTTATAGTATTTCTTGTGGACATGCCATGATTGTGTCAGACATGAGTATCCCTTCGAGGAAAAAGTCCAGGGAAAACCATAACAGTGCCATTGCGGAATGTCACAGTCAAAAGACAAACCCTAAATTTTGAAGTATCAGGACAGATGCAAAGCATGTTTGTGTCCTGATGGCTGAGGGCTGCAGTGAAGGGCACTTGAGGCTGCATGTTGCCCCCAGGCCACAGGTTTGTGCACCCCTGACTTAAACAGTGTAAACTGAGACTAGACAGTCTAAATATGTTCTGAATTTTATCAATGTATAATAAATCTGGTGCAGGTTTAGACACTTGTGTATTACTTTACAACATTTATTGGTTGGTTTTTTTTTTTTAAGCACACAATGTCACATGTTAAGTTATACCCTTTCCATGAAGTCATGCCCCTTTCTGTGAGGCCATGTCTCTTTTCTTGGATGCTGCAGAGGAATGTCTTAAACTGTCTAAAACTAATAATAAAGGTGTAACACATGGATACCAGAATTTCGGCACAATTGCCATACTAAATTTTTCTAATCTGTTTTCTCCTCTCTCCCCTGCACTTTCAGGCTGTGTTGCAGATTACTCCATAGAGTAATCTAATGATACAGGATAAATTTAATATTATCACTTGCTTGGTTTACTAGTTACTGGGATTCTAATATGCAGGGTTTATACTGAACTCCTATTTGGAGAAGTTTCATGTATTTCTTTCTATTTTTAAATTTATCAGTTTACATGCTTCAAATATTTCTATATTTAATTTTTTATTATTTAACAATTTTATTTCGGTAATTATTTTACAAGATTCATGTTGTATTTTCTTTACCTTTTTTATTATTTTACGTTTTGTATATTTTTTTTATTTCAGTATATATTTTACAAGTTTTATGTTGTATTTTCTATACCTAATTTTTTTTATTATTTTACAAGTTTCATATATTTATTTTATTTTGGTATTTATTTTACAAGCTTCATGTTGTATTTTATTTATCTAATTTTTTATTATTGTACAAGTTTCATATACTTATTTTATTTCTTTATTTTTTAATTTACAAGTTTCATGTATTTCTTTATGTATTTAGAGAAATAATTTGGTAGAACTGTAACACCACATGGAAATATTTTTTGAAATTTTTTTTTCTTAAAACACGCGAGACATCAGTAAATCAGAACTTCAGCCTCTGAGTTGGATGAAGACAAAATCTACTCGTGGGCATTAGGATTGTGTTATGAACCAGCATCTAGTTATTGTAATGCATCTCATTATTGTAACACATCCATTACCATAACAATCTATAAATTCTATTTCTCAATCATTTACATTTTCCTTGACAGTTTAGGGTTAAGGGCCTTGATTTCTCCCCTATCTTCTACAACAGACACAATATTCAACCTTGCTTTTATATGTGGATGAAATGAATGACAATAGCAATGGAAATAACAACAAGGACTGTGTTATCACAGAGGTTTCTTTACTGATTGTGAGCAGTTTAGAGCAGATATTCATGACTGTATCTTAGCAGAGGGGCTGTTGTTGTTTACAGCACAGTTTTGCCTGTAGAAAAAATTATTTCATTTGCAGAAATATAGGGAAAGCCATTAAGGCTAATCTACATATACATCCCTATGACTGGAATACAGAGGGGTGGCCAATTCTCAGGAAAATCACAGTGTGATCCCAAGTGCTGTGTACACAAGCCTAATGCTACTTTGTTGATTGACGAGATATCTTTGACACTATGGTAATACACCCCCTGACTAACTAACCCTATATCTGTATATGTACGTATGTTTCCTGAATAAATATGTGGAAGGTGAGTTAAATATGGATAGCATCAGTTTTTCCCTCTAGTAAACATATTTGCTCTGGTACTTGATTCACTACCATTGTCACTAGTTTCACATCTCTTATTGGTTTCAGAGACTTACAACGGAAATTCATGATATTCTCTGTTATAGTCTGAACCCCTCCATGACACATGTCCATGTAACAACAATAATCTGAAATTACCATTATCTGGTCCAGGGGCAATTAAAGTGAAAGCCTAATCCCCCTGAACACAGAGAAGATCTAGGACTGCTATCTTATTAAGTGCTTTGTTAATTGTATTTGCCATGGCAACTGAAGCTTTCCTTCTAGGCAAAGTAATTTAAGTTTGACACATAGACCCCTCTATGTAGACCCCTGTATTCTGAGAACTCACCTTATATCCAGGTTATCAGCATAGTAAGAAGTTTATTCGTGTAGATACAGAAGGGAGCAGTTGGAGGAACTCTTTGGCATAGTTTAATTTCTCCAAGACTCAGAACAGTCATAGATGATGGCGCTGAGCTCATATTCTTTCATTCTTTGCATGCATCAGTTCTCAGGTCAGAGCTTGTGATCAGTGTCCATCTCTTGTCATTCTCTGCAGCTCTCCAGTGCTCTGGAGACTTCCAGCAGCCATCCCCTGGCTCCTTGTCTTGTATGGATGAGACACGTAGCGCCCTCAGCAGTTGTAGCGGGGTACTAGACCTCGGGATAATGGCTGGCATCCATTGCCAGGCTGCTTTCAGCACTAGGTGTGTGGACAGCTCCTGCTCAGCAGCTCTGGGACTGTCCCTCCGCTGAGCTCCGTTCACACAGATCCATCCCTGCAGCTCTCCCCTCCTCCTCCTGAGCCCGCATAGTGATCACACAGCCTCGTAGACGTGATGTCCCCTACTGCCCCCCATTTCCCCCTCCCATATGGTGATTTGCCATTATATTCTTCATGGTTGTACTGTACAATCTACTGTACGTTTTATATTTATGTACATTTTTACATATATAAATAAAATTATATACAAAATATAGCAACAAATTATATACACATATTTATATATATATATATATATATATATATATATATATATATATACAATACAAACACACATCAATTATATACACACTTATATATGTATACACAGATATGTAATGTATACACAGATATATTTACACACATATATATGTATACACAGATATATATTATACAAGTATATATATATATACACACATATATACTGTATATGTAAAAAGATAGCGGATGCAAGAATCCCACCAAGAAGTACTGGTATAGATATGGTGGTATAAATATATTAATAAATAGGTACCCACGATTTGACACCAACACCAGTCTCCTACCTTGGTAAGATCGGACACCATATTTTGGATACCATTGTCTTGCATCCATTTAGTCCACTTGGAATGTTATTGTAATGGGATGACTATCGGTTCAGTTATTTTGATGTTGGTGTCAAATCGTGGGTACCTATTTATTAATATATTTATACCACCATATATATACCATTACTTCTTGGTGGGATTCTTGCATCTGCTATCTTTTTGGATTTTTATGAACACGTATTACCTTGCACTGATAGAATGTATGTTATAATTGCTAAATAATAAAATGAGATTTTTTATACCCAATACTCTCAGTTTTTTGTGGATTGCTTAGTATCTGACATAGGAGAGGGGTAATATGTGGCGGCATTACAAGCTTTGCATGCCTAAGTACTACGTTAAGTTTGGTTGGAGTTTTGGATTGATTGACACACACACACACATATATATATATATATATATATATATATATACACACACAAGTCATATTATATAAAAGGAGGATCTATGCATGATACATGTAGCAACAGTGAGTTTGTCATTTAACCCTTATGGTTCTGTTGTTCTGCTTTCTGTACAAAGCTTTGAGTCAGGGGTGGGCAGAGTGATATGAACCCCCAAGCATTAGAGGTCATGGGCCACTAAACAACTATTATAGCCACAATAGACTGGATTCAGGTAAATAAATTGCCTTTGATGTGCACATTTTGCTTGAATTTCTTTTTTTTTTTCAGACTGAGCACCGTTGACCACCACCGTCCATTGTCACCTGGCTACAAAACCAGTCCATCTCTGCTCTATAGCAAGAGGAATTGTTTAGTTTAGTTGAGAACAGGAGGGACATTTATCCTCCTAATGGATTCAGCTCACAAAGGATTGTCTGGTCTAAATATAAATTCCCAACTGTGAGAAATTAGTCTGTGTAGGTTCTTACTATCTAGGTTCCTGTTCACTGACAACAAGCAGAGATCTTAAAAATAGATAAATATATTAGAAGGATGCTTGTGGTTACCCTTTTTATGTTGGAATTATTAATCCTTTTAAACTCTTTTTATATTTTTTTGGTGTATTTTGATTTTTTGATGCTGACAATGAACTTTATGTGTACAATTTTTTTGTTGTATATTAAGAGTACTGCATCTTCTTAAAACAGTGGGGAGAAAAAGTATTAGTCAGCCACCAATTGTGCAAGTTCTCCCACTTAAAAAGATGAGAGAGACCTGTAATTGACATCATAGGTAGACCTCAACTTTGAGAGACAAAATGAGAAAACAAATCCAGAAAATCACATTGTATGATTTGGAAAGAATTTATTTGCAAGTTATGGTGGAAAATAAGTATTTCATCACCTACAAATAAGCAAGATTTCTGGCTCTCACAGACCTGTAACTTCTTCTTTAAGAGGCTCCTCTGTCCTCCACTCATTAGCTGTAGTAATGGCTCCTGTTTGAACTTGTTATCAGTATAAAAGACACCTGTCCACAACCTCAAACAGTCACACACTAAACTCCACTATGGTGTAGACCAAAGAACTCTAGCCCTGCACCAGGCTGGGAAGACTGAATCTGCAATAGGCAAGCAGCTTGGTGTGAAGAAACCAACTGTGGGAGCAATAATTAGAAAATGGAAGACATACAAAACCACTTATAATCTCCCTCCATCTGGGGCTCCACGCAAGATCTCACCTCGTGGGGGTCAAAAAAATCACAAGAACGGTGAGCAAAAATCCAAGAACCACAAGGGGGGACATAGTGAATGACCTGCAGAGAGCTGCGACCAATGTAACAAAGGTTACCATCAGTAACACACTACGCCGTCAGGGACTCATATCCTGCAGTGCCAGATGTGTCCCCCTGCTTAAGCCAGTACATATCTTTGCCTGCCTCTGCTAGAGAGCATTTGGATGATCTAGAAGAGTATTGGGAGAATATCATATGGTCAGATGAAAGCAAACTAGAACGGTTTGGTAGAAACACAACATCTCGTGTTTGGAGGAGAGAGAATGCCGAGTTGCATCCAAAGAACACCCTACCTACTGTGAAGCATGGGGGTGGCAACATCATGCTTTGGGGTTGTTTCTCTGCAATGGGACCAGGACTACTGATCCGTGTACATGAAAGAATGAATGGGGCCATGTATTGTTGAGGTCTACCTATGATGTAAATTACAGGCCTCTCTCATCAGACGTACCTCCCTGCTTTAGCCACTACATGTTCGGGCCCGTCTGAAGTTTTCTAGATTTTGGTAGCTGACTAAATACTTTTTTCCGCTCTGTACATTTGCAAACATTAATCTGGCTTTTATATGTTTGTTTTGGAGTAATAGCTTCTTTCTGGCTCATGTTGATACAGTACTCATTTCACTGTGGATAATGACAATCTTATCAGCTTCCAACAGCATCTTCACAAGGTCTTTTGCTTTTGTTATTGTGTTGATACGCACATGTCGGACCAAAGCACGTTCATCTCTGAGACACAGAACTCGTCTCCTTCCTGAGAGGTATGATGGCTGGACATTCCTATCTTATTTGTACTTGCAGATAATTTTTTTGTACAGATGAACAAGGCACCTTCAGGTATATGGACATTGCACTCAAGGATGAGCCAGACTTGTGCAAGTCCACAATTCTCTTCCTGATATATTGGCTGATTTCTTTAGATTTTCTTATGATGTTACACATAGAAGCAGTGTGTTTCTGGTGTGAATTAAAATACATCAACAGGGGCATCTCTAATTAACTCAGATGTTGCCAATAAACCAGAAACATGACATCATCATATGTTTAGGCATAGAAATCCTAGTGTATGTAAGCATTTGACTTTGTGGAAAGTAATAAAAATGCCTTAAAATCCTCTCTCTCTCATTATTCTGGCATTTGACAAATATAAATGATTTTGGTAATCTTAATTGACCAAAATGGGTAAGGTTTATTCTGCTTTCATGGCAGATAGTGACAAAACATGCATATGTGTCTTTTTATATAATGTATGTAAACCCTGAAGCTCCTGCTGTTCTCTGTCTTCATCCAGACAAGTCGGCGTGATGTGATCATGCCGCCCAGGCAACATAATGACATACTCACACCCCCTGTGCCGGATACTCAGCAAGCCTGCACCAAGGTTTGGGTCACCGGTTCTCTGTGATGGTGGGCCCTGCTGTGTCAGCCCCGTGGGCCAGTCCGACACTGCATTCGAGTATGTCGAGAGTGGCCTTTTCAGCATAAAAAAATGTGCTGAAGAAAGCCAGCTTATACTCGAGTATAAATGGTATGTCCCCCCAAATAGGTAAATTAAAAATGCAGTTCCCTGAGGGCCACAATGGGCTGCATCCTTAAGGGGTCAACAGGACACAGAAGGCTATTAAGCATCATTTAGTAGCGCCTGCAGGTAGAAAGAATTTTGTTGATTAAAGAGGTTGTCTAAAAGAAATAAAAGTAGCTGTAGGGATTTTACAGGAGGGTAATTTTTAGCTTGATGTTTTATAACATTTCCTGCAGCCACTTCTTTTATTATTGGACAAACTCTTTAGTTCTATTTGTGTGCCATTGATTTGGAGCTCTGTATCAGAGAAACGGGACTCAAAACACCGTCAAGGTATGAAAAATGTTGAATCTATTTAGGTTAAACAAATAAAATTGTGTTCAAGAGTGGGCATTCACCATACCCAACGTACATTTCTAGAATGCCTACATTTATTGCACTTACATATTGTTATTGTGTGTTCTAAACTACTTTTTGTGTAAATGTGTTATTTATCCAATATACCCTTAATAATAGACAGCATAAGTAGGTTCAGGGTATTACTGCATGGAATGGCACTGATCTTGACTACTTTATGTCAGAATATAAGGTACTTTCTTCTCTGACAGGTATGTTATCATGCCTGCCATGAGATACCAATATCTTACATTATTTGGAGATTTATTTAGTTACCTTATTTAATGTTTATACTTTACATTGTGGTTTAGTAAAAAAGAGGACATTTATCTCCTAAGTATCTTTATATTCAGTAGTATTAATCTAGTTTCCAATTTAGGTTCTTTAACTGTGATGTGACCCTTCCAATGTTCCAGAGAGCCTGCCTTTCTAGCAGTACCAAAGGGCCTTTTTCCTGCATTTTGAGCATATACTGTGTAGTATATTAATGGGGCATATATATATATATATATATATATATATATATATATATATATATATATATATAAAACAATAGGCGACATGTATGAAGATCGGCGCGTCGAAGCGCCTGTTTACAAGTTTTTTTTCGTGAAAACTGCGCCTGATGTATGTCGGCGCCGAAGTGCACTCATAAATGCGGTGTGAAGTTCCCCGCGCCTCGCTTGTGTGTGAGGCGCATTGCGGAACTTAGGCGCATAAGGAATGCACCTAACATGTATTAAGTTTATAGACGACTGGAAATCAGAGAAAAATCACTAGGCATGTTAGTGAAGAGAAAACATTTCTTTTTGCTTCTTTCTCCTTTTATTCTATTTAGTATATACAGCAAGAGCCTGCACAGCACAGGTATTGCTGGGACCTGTGGTCCTCCAAGCAGGATATCTATGTTCACACGGCTTATTTCGGGGCGTATTTACGGACGTATTTACACCCGCAAATACGTCCCAAAATACGCCTAAAATAATGAACAATTAGCTTAGAATTGATGCCAATGGAAAATATGCCTCATGTGAGCGACGAGGCGTATTTTCCATTGGCATCAATTCTAAGCTAATTCTTCATTATTTTAGGCGTATTTGGGGATGTATTTGCGGGCGTAAATACATCCGTAAATATGCCCCGAAATAAGCCGTGTGAACATAGAAAACCTGCTTGGAGGACCACAGGTCCCAGCAAGACCTGTGCTGTGCTGGCTCTTGCTGTATATACTAAATATAATACAAGGTGAAAGAAGCAAAAATACATCTAAAATTTTTGGTATTAAAAAGGAAAACAATTATCAGTACAACATCATCATTGGATTATTTAATGTAAAATTAGTTTCATTTTCTCCGTATTTTTCAGACCTTTTATAGCTGATATTTCTTTCTTTGAGATCTTATATATATATTTCCTTTAATTTTAAATGATCAACTTTTTCAATACATTTCAATCGTTTATATACAGCTTTAATAATTATCTTGATTAATTCATTAATTTTATAGACAACTCATTTTTATAAGTGTACTGTTGTAACAGTAGATCTAGAGCACATTTTGTCCCGTTACAATAAGTTCTAGCTTCACTGCGCCTCCTCCGACTCAGGTAGACCACATTGAACTAGGTCTGCCTGTCAGAGCTGTAATGCGCCTCACTTTGCCGACCGGCATTCATACATG
This sequence comes from Phyllomedusa bahiana, assembly GCA_025379985.1. Classification (NCBI taxonomy): domain Eukaryota; kingdom Metazoa; phylum Chordata; class Amphibia; order Anura; family Hylidae; genus Phyllomedusa; species Phyllomedusa bahiana. The sequence continues at coordinate 31,411 of JAODAL010004803.1, read as the reverse complement.
CGTCGGAGTATTCGAATCTGGTGCGTCCCGCCCCAGTACGCCCACAGCGCGCCCAAATAACGCCCCATCATGTTAGGCGCATTACAAAGTGGCGAAGCTTGCGCCTAACATCGCATTTGAGCGTCCAACAGCAGAGACGGCACAGCGAGGCGCAGTATACGCCTGAAAACAGGCGGAAACCCCGATCATACATGTCGCCCAATGTATCTACACCAGTTTTCTCCTGTAAATACATGGGCACTCATTTAGTAATGTGGTTTCACCAGAAAAGTATCTTAAACACCAAAAAGGGATGCAATTTTGGTGCAGCATGTCACTGACACATTTATTATGGGCTTAAGACAGTCTCTGCACACTGCTGAACAGGTGGGGTATCGTTTACCAAAAAGTGGGTGGGAACTTAGTATAGTGGGTGTGGCTATGATGTGACATGCTGTGACAAAATCTGCACCAAAATTCTGGCATAGAAAGTAAGCCAAAAAATGATCTAAAAGTAAAACAATTCTAAGGCTCCACCAATTTATCAAGCAGCAAGAGCCACTATGAATAGTCTGGTGCATTTTTAGACTGTCTAAGTTTACACTGTCTGACTTCTGGACAGCAAAATTAAATGAGGGCCATGGTGGTCAGGCTGAATCAGGGCTTTGATGATGGGTAGGCAAAGGTAGATGAACACCTAGGGTGTCACTTCATCCCAGGTAGGAAGGGGGCACAAGGAGGTATGTTATGGGCTGATTTTTCCATTGGAGGGTGCCGAATCCTTACTTGCCTAGGTCAGTAGAATACCTTGTCCCAGTCCTGAGCCGAGTTTAATACTAACAAAGCTCTCGCACCTTTTCTAGTTGTATCAGAAAAGTGAATGCAACTCAGTTATCAACCTTTTAAGCCTGCAGTTTTTTAAAGCTCCACAATATATAATATGCATCAACAAGGTGCGTGGCCTTTCTATGAAGAGGGCACTTAACACTCTGAGAGCAAGAGTATACCAGAAACAAGAAATCTGCACCACAGTCTCAATACAGGGTAACATACATAAATGTATGGCTAGTACAACAGTAATGTTACTGTACAGTGTTATCATTCACTATCAGATAACTTGTTTAGAACTGGCCCTGTCATTATCATGCAAAATTACATTAGTAGCAGTAGAGATGTTCAATTGTATATGCTAATTTAGCTTCCCTGAATCATCTATTCTTACTCAGCCAAAGGCTGATTCAATATTTATTCATGAACAGGAAAGAGAGAATCCATCAGGCAAAGCTTTGAAACATCCGCCTGGGAAATGTCCTCAGCAGTGTGAGGGTAAAGCAGCTTTGCACACAGTTATCTGGTATTGAGACTATGTACAGAACAGATCTCCAGAGGCATACGTCAAATATCAAGCTTTTCAATGGAAGGACAATACAGGCATCCTTTCCAGTCGCTCTGTGATTTTACATGATGAACATGTAGAATACAGAATATTATCAGCTGCATACGTTAGTTACTATAAAAACAATTTTGTTTTCACCATCAGATTAATTACAGCAATAGAAACAGAATGAAAGAGGATATTAGGGCTTCACTGGTAAACATTATAACATATATAGACAAAGATGTGCTGGAAGATAAAAATCAGGCGCACCTAGCGTGATATTGTAGAATTGTTTGTAATAACTGAAAGTCGCTCACCTGGATGGGTTGTACGACTATGGTACAACTCATATGAAAGCTTGGGGGAGCCGAGCTGCCTGGTTCCATAGAAGGCACAGAGGGAGCTTCGCACAGTTGAAGTTCCACTGGAAATAGTAAACGCTTAAGCCCAGAAAGCAATTAGGGTGAAAACAGGTACATGGACCAAAAACAAGGTGCTCGGACTACATTAAATAATCACTTTAAAATATTATAAATTTTTTGAACTATTCTAAAGTGATTATTTAATTTAGTCTGAGTGCCTTGTTTTTGGTCCGTGTACCTGTATTTACTCTGATTATTTCTTAAGTGACACATTATAACGCAGTATCAAAGATGAGATCAAAGCATCATAAAAAAAAACTGGATTAGTCCTGAAATACTACATCAGCTAAAATATGATACAATACAACCTGCATGAAAAGCAGACAGTGAACACATGCAGGAGAGGGGGTCTGTTCCATCTGTGCTGCTGCCTGTTTTCTACTGTCTGAAAAGGAAGATTTGGTGATGAGTCAACCATTGTTGTGTGTGCTCTCCAGACATCACTTAGTATATTCACACAAAATACAAGCATGAGAAAGCAAGGCCCCATTCACATCACGTTTTTGTCATTTGCTGAGCCTATACATTTGTGTAGCCTTAAAAGGTATTGAAACGTATAGCACAACGGAGCCAAAGACTATTATGGGAAAAACGTAGTTCACAGGTGAGCACCTTTGCCTTATGTCTGCATACTTTTTTTTAGGATAAAAACGCATAGACTACCCGGCTTTTTTTTGTCTTTTTTCAAAAACATACAGATGTACATCTTGGGTTTTTTTAACATAAAAATCAATGGGAATGCAAATTTATGGATTTTCAAAACAAATTTATTAAAGTGGGTGTTCCGTGACTAAAAAACACCTCATTATTCCAGTGGGGCATGGTAAAAAATAGAAGAAAAACTTACCTCATAAATCCTCTTGTTCTATTGCTGCTGCTGTCCTGGTGATACCAGCAGATAACGTCATTCTTCATGTGACCCTGGAGCCAAACACAGGCAGCAGCAGTTACATGTGGTATATCCAGGACATGACCGCCGAGGCCAGTGAATGGTTTTAGGGTTACATTTAGAATGAATGGGGAAGTCATCTAGCCCCAATAATGGAATGAGAGTCCGTTGGACCTTCACTACGGCGCAAATTATGGGCTGAAATACCTCCCAAAATAAGCCGTGTGAACATGGCCTTATGGGTCAGAAGTAGAAGAAAGGAAAAGAAAAGGACTTCAATCAAAGATGTGACTTGCAAGTCCCTGTTTCAGTAAATATTTTTACTCCATAAAAGCTATAAAAAAAAGTCTCCATGTAGACAAGGGCAAGTTAATAACAGGACATTACCTTTCCCTATAATTCAATTTGAAAAATTGAGCAGCACAAGAAAAGTTGTCATGATATATCAGAAAACAAAGGAGCTGGAATGCAGCAGAATCACCACAACTGGACAGTCCTAATCAATGTTGAGCATAATCAATACACCGCAACAAAAAAGTAGCGGCATCAGCACGTCCAAAAATTATTGTTACAAGTGTGACATTATGGCTACAAACAGCCTTTCTCAAGCTTGGGAAATGTCACACTTGTATCAATTGGAACAATACAAGTTGGAGTTTTTGGAAATGCCGATTCCGCTATACTTTGTTGCTTTTATCTTTCCCTTTGTTAATATGATGTGTCCCATCAATGTGATACTGTTAGTGATGACTGGACACAGTCAGTCTGTAGGGACAAAGGACTTCGACCAGGCATATAGTAACACCTTATTGTCATTTAAGTCATACAAAAAAGTTAAGCGCACATATTGGTTTATTATAATCAAATCCGCAATTATATAAAACTTTGACATACATTAAATATTTTAATATGTTTTATTATAAAACCTAATCACAATGAGCATGTAAAACCCATAACAAAGAACATTAAAAGTCTCATGAATGAAAACTGTCCAGGTCTAAGACTTTTCTTGCTGCCCATAGCAACCAATCAGAGCTCCCTCTGAGGCAACAAAGAAAGTCTTACACCTAGACTGTTCTCATACATGTCCCCCGAAGGGTTTATCTGTGTATGCTTTCATAATCTGCAACTAAGAAAAGCAGGGAAAACATTCATGAAAAATGTAATGAATGGCACCATATGCACATTGGTACAGCACTGAATTAATTAACACTGGCTTGTGTTCCCAGTACTGAATTTAAGTACTGCAGCCACAGTAAAGATATGCCTAAATAAAAGAGAAGCTGACATTTTTTTTTATGTGTATGGTTGTTCTGGATGATATGTCATCAGGCTGAGGATGGCATCAAAAATCTTTTTTTTTTTCATTTTCATACTTTTGAAACCAGAAGTTTACATACACTATATAAAAAGACACCTATGCATGTTTTACTCACTATCTGACATGAAATTAGAATAAACCCGTTACCCGTTTTAGGTCAATTAGGATTACCAAAATTATTTATATTTGCTGCCAGAATAATGAGAGAGATAATTTTTTAAGGCATTTTTGTTACTTTCTGCAAAGTCAAAAGTTTACATACATTAGGATTACTATGCCTTTAAACAATTTGGGACAGACCATATGATAATGTCATGTCTTTCGAAGCTTCTGATATAAGCATCTGTTTATTGGCAACATCTGAGTTAATTAGAGACACAACTGTGGATATATTTTATTGCACACCACAAACACACTGCTTCTGTGTGTAACATCATGGGAAAGTCTAAAGAAATCAGCCAGGCTATAGGGAAGAGAATTGTGGGCTTGCACAAGTCTGGATCATCTTTGGGTACAATTTCCAGACACCTGAAGGTGCCTCATTCATCTGTACAAACAATTATACGCAAGTACAAACAAGATGGGAATGTCCCGCTATCACACCACTCAGGAAGGAGACGGGTTCCATGTCTCAGAGAAATGTGCTTTGGTCTGACATGTTCATATCAACCCAAGAACAAAAGCAAAAGACCTTGTGAAGTTGCTGGCAGAAGCTGGTAAGATTGTGTCATTATCCACAGTGAAACGAGTATTGTAGCAACATGGGCTGAAAGGCCACTTTTGCCAGGAAGAAAGCCATTACTCTAAAAGAAACATATAAAAGCCAGATTAATGTTTGCAAATGTACACAAGGACAAAGACCTACGTTTTTGGAGACAGGTCCTGTGGTCTGATGAAAATTGAACTATTTGGCCCTAATGACCATCATTATGCTTGGAGGAAAAAGGGAAAAGCTTGGAAGCCTAAGAACACCATCCCAACTGAGAAACACGGGGGTGGCAGCATCATATTTTGGGGTAGTTTTGCTCCTGGAGGGACTGATACACTTCACAAAATAGCCAAAACATACTGCCAAACTGGTTACAAAGTGGCTTAAGGATAACCAAGTCAATGTTTTGGAGTGGCCATCACAAAGCCCTGATCTCAATCATATTGAAAATTTATGGGCAAAGCTGAAATGGGAGTGCAAGCAAGGTGACCTAGAAACATGCCTCAGTTACACCAGTTCTGTCAGGAGCAATGGGCCAAAACCAAAATAGCTACCAACTATTGTGAGAAGCTTGTGGAAAGATATCCAAAACATTTGACCCAAGTTATACAGTTTAAGGGCAATACTACCAAATACTATTGACATGTATGTAAACTTTTGACTTTGCAGAAAGTAATATAAATGCTTTAAAAATTATCAACCATCCTGGCAATTGGCAAATCTAAATAATTTTGGTAATCCTAAATTTATAAAGTGTATGTAGACTTCCGGCATCAACTGTGTGTGTGTGTGTGTCCGTGTGGTGTGTTGTGTTGCGTGTGTGTGTGTGTATATATATAATATATATATATAAAATAATATTATAATATGTATATATAATATATAGATATATAATATATTTTATTTATATTTAATATATATAGTAAAATGATTTCAAGTGAACCTGTTACTATGACAGAACTTCTAAAACATGTATATATGTATATCGGTATGATGTCCTAATAGTATTATATTAGGTACAATTATATTAGGTACAATTATCCCAATTAAAACAATGCCCCACAATGTCAAACATGGTAGGGGTGGGGGACAGTTACTTTCTGTGACTAGAGATTTCCTTATACTCAGCTTAAACGTGCACGTGTTTTTGATAAGGAGAGAAAAGAAAGCCGCTACCTTACAGCAGCTGATCTTTTTGAACAAAAGGATAGGGTATTGACATTTAATATGCCTGATCATTCTTTGAGAATTGTTGATAGATCCCGATACATGTTAGACATTCAACTGATCCTGCCAAAATTAATGGGTTTGGAGGACTTTTCTCTAATGTCTATGGCCTATGTCTATGGCCTTAACAGTTCTGAGGAGTCTTTGAATGTATGTAACATGATCAGAGTTGATACAAGTACACTCAATATAACGCTATTAGGACAGTGCATAGATCACATAATTAAGTGTATGTTTGGCTGGGATTATATCGTGTTATTGACTATATCGGAGGTATCTATCAGGGTACCATGACAAAAGGTACCCCGCTGGATACCTTGGTGTAGCGTGCCAAGCGCTAAACTTTAATAAAACAAACAGTTCTATTTGGTCTATGTGTGCTCTATTTGCTGGCGGTGAATACTTTTGTGCGGGACACAAGAGCATGGTAGACTGTGCTTTTATGTCCCACACAGAAAGTGTGTACGTTTGACATATAGATCAAACATAGTGCAAATAGGACTACATTTGTTCTATTGAAGTCTATGGGCCAGTTGCAGCTATCTCCATTTTACCCAAGAGATACGTCTGACAGATTTTCTTTAATAGAAATATACATTTTAACCTACTTTCTCCTATTGCTTGCAAACAATAGCCTGGCCTCCTTTAAATACAAGGTGCACAGTTATAGTTTATCCACTTTCTTCATACAGGTAAAAAGCTATCTGTGCAAGATGAATTGAGCAGTTATTTCTTTGAATTGTATTATTTACAATAAGTTCAGTAGTTAATGGCATAGTTAAAATAATAAGCTATAAAATGTTCCACTGCCACTTGAATCACAGACCTCTAACAGTTCTTCTTTCTGAATTAATTGATGATATCGTAAAGGAAGAGACATCTGAAAGTGAATCTTCATTCTCGGAGCTGATAAAATCTTCATTAGACTCTATTGTCCGATTTTTCTCGTAGTATAATTGTACAGCATTGTCATATGTCTTCTCTGAGAGGCCAAAACAATGATGAGCTTCCATATTCTGACACCTTGAGGACAAGAACCAACAAGAGTATTACATGCAGTACGTCATTCAGGTGCTATCTACAACAACGATAAAACTATGATCTTTAGTCAAATACATTTATTAAAGACTCTCTGCTCCGGCTTATAGGAGTTACATGCTCTAGTAGAGTCTATGAACAAGCAATGTCTTAATAAGACGGTTTCTTAAAGCTCGCAGTTAAAGGAGGTAAGAATAACATACAGTACATAGATTAAGCAAATCGATGCACATATTTGACTATTTATCTAATGGATTTGTAATGAATTATCAATAAGAATTAAGTTTACATGTTTTAATTCATTTTTGTAAGTTAAAACTAAAATTCTATTTATGTGTCCATAGTTATCCATTTCCTGACGTACCAGATGGATGGACTGAAAAATACAAACATTATAATTCATACTAAATCCACTTACAGACAACAGATATCTACAATACTCACAAAAAGTTAGGGATATTTGTCTTTTGGTTGAAATCTCAGGATGAACATAACATTTCTTGATTTTTTTTTCAAATGAACTAAAATGAGACCATCTCTTAGCTTTAGGATGCACATGTCTAGCTGTTCAGTGTTTCAGTACTTTTTGCACAACTTGATCTCTAAAAGGGAGTTTAATGGCAAAATTCACAACAGGTGTGTGAACCCTGAATTGCCAAATAAATTTAGGGAATCAATATGATTTGGATTTTAAACAGTCCTCCTTATTATGCTGTTCAAATTTTGGCATCATGAGACCAAGACAACACCTTACAATTGATCAACAGTACCTCACTATTGTGAGACTTCAAGTAGGATGCTGTCAGACGGAAGTGGCTACTGAGCTTAAAGTGTGACAGAGTGTAATCAGCAGGTTGTAACAGAGATAGAGAGGATGGAAGCGTCACAGAAAGGCAAGAAGTGGATGTCCTTTGGCTACATCATACACTGATGACTGCTTCACTGTAAACAGTGCCATGCGGAACTGATGATGAATGCCACACAACTCTAGGCACATTAAAGGGAGGTGAGAGGCAACCAAGTGTCACATCAGACAATTCTTAACTGTTTCCATCAGTGTGGTCTGCATGCTAGGTGACCTGACCACACCACCAGGGATGTTACATCATTGTCTTGCATGGGCCAGGAAGCATCTACGCTGGACGAGGAACCAGTGGTCCTCATTTCTATTCAGTGATGATTCACTTTGAGCAGAAATTATGGCTGCCAACAATGCTGGAGATGTCAAGGAGAGTGCTATGCATCAGCCACAGACGAACCTTTGGTGGTGGTGTTACAGTGTGGGCAGGTGTGTCTAGTCAATGCAGAACTGCTGCATACATTTGTGAACAGTAACAAGCCTCTACTACTTGAATAACATCATTAATCCAGTCATTATGTTTCTGTATGAACAAAACAGGGTTAATTTCATCTTCATGGATGACAATGTTCCAGCTCATCAAGGTCGAATCATTAGGGAACGGCTGTTGGAGACTGGGGTACTTCAAATTGAGTGGCCTGCACTTTTACTAGATCTAAACACCCTAGAAAACCTGTAGGTACAGCTGAGTTGCAGTGTAGAAGCTCATAACTCTGTACCTCACAGGACCTTCTCTTTTCCTCTGCTCTCCTCTTATACACTCCTCACATAACCATCTCCAAGACTTCTCTCGTGCTTCCCCCACACTTTGGAACTCACTGCCCCAACACCTCAGACTCTCCCCCTCTCTCACTGGCTTCAAACGTAACCTGAAAACCTACCTCTTCAGGATTGCCTATAACCAACATTAACCGTGTTGCACTCCTCCGCCCCACAAACATGTCTGCCCCTCACCTTCTGTCTCTTCACCCCTTCCCTGTAGATTGTAAGCCCTCGCGGGCAGGGACCTCTCACACTCTGTACCAGTTGTTAGACACTTATTGTCACTTTGTAATTGTCTGATCAATGTTATTTATGTACCCGCCTGAAATGTACAGCGCCCTGGAATCAAGAGCGCTTCAAAATAAATGATAATAATAATAATACCCCTGAACCTCAATGACCTGAGGGGCCTCCATTCAAGAAGAGTCAGATGCCATGCCACAGCAGTCAATAACTCAACTTGTGAACAGCATGAGATGTCATTGTCAAGCTGTAGTTAATGCTCAAGGCCACATGACACATTGTTGAGACATTTACATTTTTTGAAGGTGTATACCCTCTACTCTTGTTTGCTTTTGTATCATTAAATTGTTTGAGATAGGAAAATCAACATTGCATGCTATGACATAAGTGGTCTACTTTCAGGATAAAATATCACTGTAGTGTGACATTTTTACGTTTTTTTTAATAAATTTCACCCAAAAGCCAAATATTCCTAACTTTTTGTGAGTAGTGCAGATATTGGATTCTTCACAAATACACTGATATTAGACACAACCTGCCACATTTACTATTGTGGTTGCACCAGAAAAGTGTTTTAAAATGCCCCAATAAGCAGCACATATCTGGGCATCACGTTGCAGTGTGTCGCAGACACATTTATTATTGTGGACACTTGAGACATTTTATGCGACCTTTCTGACATGAGGGCATGGCTTGCTGGAAAATGTGCATGGCTTCAGTGAAAAGGTGCGTGGCCACGTTTTGATACACTGCGCCATAAATGTTCCAAAATTCTAGTGTAGAAAGTCAGCCAACTAATAGTTGGTCTGAAAAAGCTGCACAAGTCTAAAGATGTACCACATTTATTGAACAGCATGAGTCGCTGTGATAAATCTGACGGATTTTTAGACTAAGTTTACGCTGTATAAAATCAATTCATACAAATTCATTTTTTTGAAAAATGAAATAAAATTACTTTAAAGAAACCAATCTTATAATTACCACATGCAATATTAAAACTGACCTTTTTCCATTGCACAATTGTATCTGCAACTTTGTCCCATAAATAGCTGTTATAATACCAGGTAAAAATGTCAGAGAAGATGGATAGGCTAAAGTCAGGACATGATCACCCACATCAAGTACATGTGGCTGACTGAACTTTCCAAAAATCCATTCAATTTCTTGCATTGCTGTTGTTCCATTTGCCCAGGAAATTACATACTTCTTGCGGTTAACAGTCTGCTTTTTCACTTCAGCTGTAAAAAATAGGTGAGGGGAGCACAAAATTTTTTAAAACTGAATTGTATTTAACTAATTTAAACTACTTCTCCCTTAACTGCAGTTTCTAGATTTCACTTGATCTGAAATTTAGTGTGAATTCATGCGCTGCAGATTTGTCATGTATTTTCTGTGCTGAGCAGTGCAAGGAGATGGGGTTTTAAAATGTAATGTAATGGAAAAAATCCTCACAGAATCCAGGGTATGCTACAGGTCTCCAGCATTTCAATTCTCTCTCAGATGTTCAGCACATAAACCAGAGCAAATCTGTTAAAAAAAACAGTCACAAAATTTGTCTGTAGCACAGGTAATTTGTTTGCGAATTTATTGCAGATTTACAAAAATATCCATGATCATAAATGTTTGTCATGCATGGATTTACCATAAAGTTCTGCTCCCATAATGTTCAGCAGACCAAACCTATGCGCTAGAAATATGCAGTTGCATACAGCTGCTTATCGTTAACACTGAATCCCATTATAAAAAATGTAAACTGTGAAGCACAGTCGAGTCAAATTATTCACCAGCTAATGTACAGTGTAACCACTATATGTAGCACAGACAGCACCTAGATGGACTGAAAGTAACTTAGAAAGGCCTTGGTAGGCTGGCACAGGTATCTGGAGCCATGATGACTGCAGTGCCTCCCACAGCTGCTGAAGGATTCGTGGTGGTGGATCCATAGAGCGAACATGATGATCAAGGTGGCCCCATAGATGCTCAATAGGGTTATATTCTAGGAAACTAAAGGGCCAGGGTGGTACCTGGAAGTCTTGGTTATGGTCTTTCAACCTATGTTGGACTTTCCCAGCTATGTGACATGTTGCATTATCTTGCTGGAAGAGCCCATCCAACCCAGGGAAGACAAATAGCATGTATGGGTGTTAGTAATCTGCAAGGATGGATTTGTACCCAAATCAGTTAAGTGTGCCTCTCCCATGGATGAGTGGGCCATGAGAATGTCACAAAGACATTCCCCAGACGCTGCTGTTCTAGTAATGGCTGAAGGTTGTCCGTTCTCTGTTTCCCATCTGACACAGAAACGTCCGTCTATTTGATGAAGCAGAAAAAGCGGCTCATTGGAGAAGGCAACCCTTTGCCAATTACTGCAGGTCCAATTATGATATTGCCATAAAAATTGAAGCCTTATCTGCAGATGCAACTTTATTACTAAAGGCAGGGTGACCATCCGTTTGCTTCACAGCCCCATACACATGAGGGTTCGCTGTACTGTGTTTTGGACAAACGTCTGGTAGCCCACTTGTTCATTTGGATGATGAGCTGCTCTACTGTAGCATGCCAGTCCTCCCTCACACCATTGTAGCCAACATTCACCTTTCATATCAATGGCATGTGGTGCTTCTCAGTTTCAAAATCGCTTATTTGCAATGGTACCATTTGTCTCTTCCACTCTCAGAACAGCAGCGGTTCACAAATTGTGAAGTATCAGAAATACTGCCATCCTTGGCCTGCAGGCCAATAATCATTCCTCCTTGCAACTTGATAATTTTGCTTCTTTTACCCAGGACAGCAAATAAGAGAAAAAATATGAAAGGTCAGCTATGCCATAGCATGCTGCGGCAGTCAATCTCAGTTGTCGGATGCACAGAAAAGCCCCAAGCTCAAGGGCTACATGTGAGCAAGAAAAATCCAAAATTGTAACAGATGGAAGACACAGGGTGCTGTACTTTTTCAAGTTTAACAAAATCATATCCATTATAGTATGTGTTTTTTTAAAGTGTGTGTGCCCATGTTGTAAACATATACGTTTGTATCTGTCAGAAAAATATATACAAAGCTACCCAGTCAAATTGCAAAGAAAGCCAGGTGACAGCCAATAGAAAAGCTAGTTAAAAAAACTAAACAAAACAAAAAAAAAAGTCAAATGTCTGCTGAAAACAGTGCATGTTTGGCACACGTTAAGTGTATATGTTATGATGTAAACATTTTGCCATATGGTCAAACGTAGTATGCACTAAGTCTAAGTAGTGTAGCAGGAGAGGTGATCTTTGCAGGAAAGTTTTGAACAGGGAACAGCAATGGATTGTCAAACTAGGTACACAAATGCCTTTAGGTCTTAAGGCATGTTCACACGGCTTAAAATGGGCCGTATTTCGGTCCGTAATTACACGCCGCAGTGCGCCAATTACGGGCCGAAAACGGCCCATTCATTACGGTAATTCACAGTTCTCATAGAGAACTATGGATTACGTCTCCTCTCCCCACCCAGCGAAGCCGCCGGGCGGGGAGATAATTGACATGTGAATTACTAGCGGCGTATACGCGCCGCTGGCAATTCAAGTCTATGGGCCGGCGAAGTGCCGGCCCCTTGCTCAGTCCCCCGCTCCTGCCCCGCCCCCGGTCACACGGCGTAATTGCGGGGCGTAATTATGCCCTGCAAATACACTGTGTGAACATAGCCTTAACATAAACCGGATTTACTATATTATTAACTATATTATGTTTGACAGAATGTTGTTTATTCATTTTAGTGAATGTTTTTGTTTGTTCCTTTTTTAATTATGTAATATTGCAATCGTGTGATAGTCATGTGGTTCTGGATATTTAAAGCACTCTTGTTGCTGCATGTACCAAGCTACGTCTAAGGAGACTTTCTCTCTGAAACGCGTACGATGTTTCTAATTTTGTATGGATCATTACAATTTTAATATGGTTTTTGAATAAACAATCAAGGTTTTATATAGATTTTTGTGGATGCTGGAGCTTTTGGATTTTTCTTGTTTACATGACAAGAATGACTACCCGTTTGCACACAGTGTCCTGCAAACAATATATCCAGCAAGCGAGTTCACAAACATGACTTTCTTTATGAGGTATGCTCTGGTGATGTCAAGAGTAGGAAGTGGTCATAAGAATGTGACTTGACTGTGTAGCACAGAAGTGTAGAGTAATGCTTAAATTGTATAGTGCAAAAACAAAGCTTCAAAATAGTGACTTGACTGTGTATGTTTTTTGTATCGTTGTAGTCAACTACATGTTCAATACATAAAAAAATTACATATCTGCTAAACGTATGCTAACAAAACAGTACATTGGCATATAATCTTTTAAGGTCAACGGGCATGGGTGTAACCTAAATCCATGGCTACCGTAATGACTACTATGGGGCCAAGAGGTTGAGGGGGCCCCACTCAGGTACTAGAACATTGTTCCTTTTTGTAAAGAACAAGTAGTTAGGTGGCTTTCTGCTCTCTAGCACTACCAGTTGGATTCCATGATACTTGGTGGTAGCATTTATACCTTTAATTATTGCTCTTTATGCTGCTGTTTTAGGTTATTGTCATTAAATGGTAGGAGCCCATCTCATATTGCTATGGGGCCCTATAAATTCTAGTTACGGTCCTGTCCAGGGGGCATGTCAGTATACATGCCCGTAGAACTACCCGACACATAAACCAAGTGTAGCAGTGTAAATACAACCCTAGAAGAATTACCCAATGTAATGTAGTGATGACATATAGTTAACCATGGTATTTTTATTGACTAAAATAAATATGAAAACTGCAACTTTTTTTTGGCTCTGAAGAATTAAGTATTTTGTATCGAAAAGTGCAAACGGAATGAAAAAATGTATAATATATATACATGTAAACATATGTATCCATACAGAGTACCTAAATGAAACGTCCCAGTTTCATCATTCCTTGCAACAACAGGCTGCCCAACCCATCTCTCTTCACAAGCCAGGATGTAGGAGGTAAGTATCTTGTATTTGTCTGGGCTTATTGAATAAAGATGTTCCCTTGGAGCAAAAGCTTCAGCACTGTCATAGTACTTTACCTAAAACAGCAATTACAGTGACCTTTATTACCCACATGCAATATAAGACTCAAATATCCCTGACTAAATGTATGATTTATAAATTTTGTTTCTTATAATACAAAGATATGACTTGTTAATTATGTATTGAAAGAGCAAAAAATCTGTAATTAAAGGGGTATTCCCATCAGATTGATTAGCTTTAAACATGTAGGCAAAGGTAAAGACTAATACTAAATACACTGCTGTTCTGATTTTGCTTTGTTTCAGAGTTAGAGAAGTTCCCATCTCCATCTTGTTTACAGATGGTTTCCTAGGTTGACAATCCCCTCTCCTTAGCAGCCCTGCTGCATCTTATCAGCAGAACAGGAGGTTGTTTACCTTTATTACTGACAAACTTTAATCCTTTAGAGCTCTCTAGCCTTGTGTCTTTTACCAAAGTTCCTCTGCCAGGCTCAGCTAATAATAGAAGAGCCGAAATGTCAGTCTGCTGCAGAACTGCCCAAAGCCTGAACAGGAAATGGGAGTCTGAAATGGGCTGGGAAGAGCAGGCTCTGTAAAACAGAGATGGGAAACCCCTTTAAATTAGATAACTATAGAATTATTACATTATTACAGGAGTGACTCAAGAAATAGTTAGGGCCACATGTATGAAAACGATCTAGGTCTAAAACTCATTTTGTTGCCCATAGCAACCAACCAGAGAGCCCCCTTCAAATCATATAGTGCTCAGGCACAATGAGAGGGGAGCTCTGATTGGTTGCTATGGGCAACAAAGTGAGTTTTAGACCTAGACAGGTTTCATACATGTTGACCTTAGTGTCAGCCTGGCTGCAAATTGGATAAAGTGGTGGCCAACCTCTATTTGTTGTACAGTCTGTAAAAGGGATTAGCTCATAGGATCTATATCTCCACAGGAAGACAGGCTCACACAGCAGGCACGACAACAAGTTCAGCTCAAAGCAGAGGATTTTCTGTTAACCTGGCCTCAAACAGCTTTATTTGCTTCTCACATAAGAAAGTCACATGCACATTACCAAAGAAAGTCCTAGACAATATGTCATGCACTTTCCACATTACCAAATTCTTATATACATTTTTTTTGGAAAACAGCAATTTGTTAGTGGCTTTTGTGCCACTTGTTCTGCAATATAAGTTTGGGCTTATGTTAAGAAATGTTGAGGCATGGACTCCACAAGACCTCTGTAAGTGTCCTATTGAATCTGGCACCAAAACTGAAGCTCTCCATGAACTGGATTTTTACAGCATATTGAACAGATGTTCCACCAGACTTAAATCTTAAAATTTGAGAAATCAAGACAATACCTTGATTTCCATTGCCATAAAAAGGTGTATATACAATGTTTAGGTAGGTGGTACATGTCACAGTAACATCCACATGATTGTCAGGACCCAAGGTTTTCCAGCACAACATTACTCAGAGCATCACACTGTCTCCACCATTTGACCTTCGTCCTGTAGGGCACCTCTTACCAAGGTAATGGACATATACTCTGCTATCCACAAGACGTAAAAAAAATATTCACCATTTTCCATTACTCGATGGTCTAATTTTGATGCTCACATGCCTAAAAGTGACGCTTCTTGTAGTTGATAGGAGTCAGTATGGTCACTGTGGGGGGCATGTATGAAAACTGCCTAGGTCTAAGACTTTCTTTGTTACCCATAGCAACCAATCAGAGCGCCCCTTTAATGTCATATAGTGCTTTTAAAAATTAAAGGTAAACTATGGGCAACAAGAAAATTCTTAGACCTAGACAGTTTTCATACATGTCCCCCTGTGTGTTCTGAAACCTTTCAATCATAGCAAACCTATTTTATCAGTAATTTATGCCACAGTTGATCTGGTCTAATAGATCTAAATGGGGTGGGCTAGTCTGTGCCTCCCCTATGCACATCAGTAAACTATGGACACCCATGATCCTGTTGCGGATTGTCATTTGTCTTTCCTTGGATCACATTTAATAGGTGCTAACCACTGCCAAAAACACCCCACATGACCTGCTGTTTTGGCAACACTCTGACCCAGTTGTGTATCACAATTTGTCTCCTGTCAAAGTCACATATTTACACATGACATTTTTCTCACTTCACTAGTCAGGGGTTTTAATGAACTGTATAAATACAGTGTATAAATACATATTTATATGCATTTGACCATAAGTCCATAAATACAAGATGAAAATGAATATTATGGAAATCATCTATGTAATCACAATCACCGCTGAGCAGATAGCGAGCAGAAAAAAAAGACAATGGTTTCTCCGTGACATAGAGGCACTTATAGCATTGGCGTCATTAAGACATATAATTGCATTTCTTACCATCACTTTGAGATCAGGATTACAGTTTAACACAACGCCAGGACAATAACTTCCAGAATGAAGTGGATGAGGTCCAATCACAGGGTCATTTTCCTTTAGATAGACAGGAGTGTTCAGAAACATGATTAGGTGGCATAAAATGTTCTCTTTCTAAATTGTTTTCATGTAAGGTCAATAAAGAATTGAGGGAAGATGTAATATGTTGCTAAGAAAAGAAGGAAATTGCTCTGGCTTGATAAAATATATCTCATGCTCCAATTTGTGACCTGCAATTTGTGTACTGCTGAGAACTGGCTTATTGTATCTCTGTAGGTACATTGTACACCAAAATTTTCTCCTCAGCTATTTATTAAACCAACTCAATCTACCCAAAATGCGGATTTTTATTTTACATTTATTTTATTTTTATTTGCAACGTCTTTGAAAGCCAAAAGGGGCTATATCAAATTTGAACTACTGCTGGATGTTGTGACCTCTGGAGACTTTCTATAATGCTACAGTATTGTATACTTTGTATTGTGTATGTGCAGTGAGCCAATTTTATTAAAAGGACAAATGACTGGTGTCATTGATCTGAGCTACGGTAGCTTTAAGAGATGTATCACTAGTTGCACTAATCTATTAATTTGATATATTAAAAATCAATAATCTTGTTATGGAGGTAGTAGTTTTTTACCCTGTGTAGTGTATAGTAGTCTGCAAAAGTATACTAGTGTGTAATAGTCTGCTACCCTATACAAGTGTTTAGCAGTCCGTTAAAGTATACTACTGTGTAGAAGTCTACTACGCCATACCAGTGTTTTGTAGTCTCCTACAGTATACTAGTGAGTAGTAGTCTACTAAGCCATACCGGCGTTTAGTAGTCTACTACCCTATACCATTGTGTAGTAGTCAGCTACAGTATACTAGTGTGTAATAGTCTACTATACTATACAAGTGCTTAGTAGTCTGCTACAGAATACTAATGTGTAATAGTCTACTGCACCATACCAGTGCTCAGTAGTCTGCTACCCTCTGCCAATGTATAGTATGCTGCTACAATATACTGGTGTGTAGTAGTCTGCTACCGTATACCAGTGAGTAGTAGATTGCTACCCTATACCAGTGAGTAGCAATCTGCTACAGTATAGTAATGTGTACTAGTCTGCTACAGTATACTGGTGTGTATTAGTCTGCTACCCTATACCAGTGAGTAGTAGTCTGCTACCCTATACCAGTGAGTAGTAGTCTGCTACCCTATACCAGTGAGTAGTAGTCTGCTACCCTATGCCAGTGAGTAGTAGTCTGCTACCCTATACCACTGAGTAGTAGTCTGCTACCCTATACCACTGAGTAGTAGTCTGCTACCCTATACCAGTCTGTAGTAGTCAGCTACAGTATATAACTGTGTAGTAGTCTACAATGCCTACTACACTTTCTATACAATTAGTACTGCAGGATTCTGATGTATCCCTTTCAGGAGTATGGCAAATGGAAACCTTATGAACATATACAGAAAATACTAAGACAGTCCCCTCTAAGCTGTAAATGTATCCTGAGTGCTATCATTCTATATGGTTAAATGCATTACCTTTATTGCCTTCTTGTAGTCATCATCATTAGTCAGTATGTCATCTTCATGTACCCTTGTCACTTCACCACAGGGTTTCTCAACAAAATAGGTGAGATCTCCACAGTCATGGATAACGGATACTGAAAATAAATAAATAAAAGAAAACACTGGAAGACATCTTATTCTTCACATTAGACAGCTTGTTTATCCATAGCAGACCATTACTTCCATGGTACAGGCACAATCTGAATTTTTTATTTCCTTTACTCTTCCTACAGATGTTTCTTTCAATATTCATGGACATTTTATCTAAACAAAAACTGCTGACCAAGCTTCATGGTGAAATGAAAGGAGTTTTTGCCACAAAGCAAAATCAAAATCTGATGCTGGCTCATAGCTTAGTTCAAACTGGCCTCAGTAAACGGGGAGATGACCTCTCCTTTACTCATGTCTATGGGAGTTTTGAGTATAGCCGAGCACACTTGCTCAGCTACATTTGGAACTGCCGTAGAAAAGTGCAGGGAGAAGCTTTTAAATGCGGCCATCTCCCTGTTTTCTGAGGCCAGCATCAGATAGGGATTTGACTTGGTGGCAAAACCCCTTTAAATATTAACAAATGATGCACATCTGAATTCCCAGAGGTTCCAAGCTTTCAGACACATGAGGAGAGTTAGTGGGCACAACATCTTTCTGGACTTTTTTCAGTAATTCCATTGAAAAACACTACAGTTATCCTACCTCCATCCAGAAACAGCTGTTCACATACAATGTATTACATAAACTGATAGATTGCAGGTTCATGAAAGTATGAATCATATTTAACTATTTACTTTTTTTGTTTCCTTTGCACATTTTACTGTGTGGTTCTTACACTATTTAAGAAATATATTCTAAAAAACCCCATAATAATCATACCTTCTTCATACCAGCCATTGTGGGAGCAAATACACAGCACCTTTTGTCCTGGTTGAAGCAGAACATCGTTATTCAGAACTAGGGATTCTGGAAAAATTTTGAGTCAAATTACATATGTATAATAATCAAAGCTATAATAACAAATACAGTCTTTTTCATCTATAGGCAATCTATAAGCAGCACAAAACATTTTAACAAGCTAGCAATATAATGCAAATAGCCTCAATAACCCTCATGGAATCTCCATTGTAATGTCTTGGTTAGCATGTAGAGTAGATAGGTTATTGACCATGTTAGTGACCATGCAATTCTCAGCTACAGTACAAAGTCAAGTTATCATATATGACACAACGTAGTTCTTTGGCGTTACACAATAATTCTATGGTGATTGAGCTACAACCATTGCAGAATTACTAACCAGTGTTACCAGCATATTTTACACAAGGAAAATAAGCTGTAGGAAAAGATTTAGGGGGACATTTATCACATAATGGACAATATTCATTTTGTGGCCCAACATACTGTATTTACTGCCATTATGCCATAAAGTGCTCTAAATAGCTGTAGCTGGTTCAGATTTATATGTGCACCTTCCCCAAAAATTTCTACATTTTACTCCTGTGGGCATGTAGCTTAGATTGTCATGTTAAACTTCACTCTATGTATATCTGTCCCTTACTTTTCTCTAATCAAAGCAGGTCCGCTTTCGGTTTCTCATTACTATTTAGAAAGCAGCTTTGTAGGATAGGTGTCCATTTTCTGCTTTATCCTCAATATCACTAGCACGTGATCGATTGAACAAGTGTTCTCATCAATGGCAATAAAAGACAGTTATTTCTCCTGCTAGATGATGATAAGTGCGGCACTTTCCACTGTTCTGAGGATTGACGTGCACTTGTCATGGTAAAAGCAGTCCTTTACAATTTAGTGATGTTCTGCTAGACCATTTCTGACACATTTTCCTGACATCACAAACAGCATGGCATGGTAATATTCTATAGCCCCAATTTTGTCATGTAATTTATTAGCAATGATACTGACTATTGTTATTTTATCTAGTATTGATAGAGCTACAACAATTAAATATATTGCATTGGCTTGTCATCATTGTACAATCACAACAGGGAACAGCTTTTGGCTAAACGCACAACATAAATACCCTTTTTAGCTCAGTTAGGTGTACCATACCCAATATGTCCAAATCAAATGTAGAACACCTTTATGGCATATATTTGCCAATCAAAGTTTGTGGCTACCTGACATGTAATTTTCTACATATCCATAGATGTATATGAGTAGCTTTGATTGTTATGACAGTACCTAGAGAGTTTCTGCATTGTGGAAACACCGTAATTGTTTGTATACATTTGATATTTAAAGTGTTGTTCCGATCTTGCACTTAGATGGCAAATCGATAGCGGCGTGTTCGGCTAAATGAGAACTCCCATAGAACAGAATGGAGAGTAGTGCACAAACGCGACTGACTCTCCAATCTAAATGCGAGACTTTCAGGTGCCCATACACTATTACCGTGAAAGCTGGAACCCTTTAATATAGTATTGTGTTTTGCACATGACTTTTCTGATTTTATAGGTGTTTATTACCTTTCCTCTTTAGAACATAAAATAAAAAAAATGGCTATTACATAACTATATGGCATTTTCCAGTTTTCCTACTGTAGGCTATCTAATGTTTTAGTTTTCCTTGAGCTCAGATGCATGGTGGATGTCTTACATCGTGCACATAAATGGAGCTTCTGCTCACTTGCCCTTTTCTAGCACACCCTGTGAAGCAGAAGCTGTAAGACATGCAGTAGTATCAAGCATTGTAATCTGTGAGCATACCACTGTGGTGAGTAGAGGTTTAATGTTATATCCTGGGCCCCAATGAAAAATGTATAAAAGGGCCCACACATACCATGTGTCATTTAAAATACTATTGGCTTTATATGTGGCTAGAGGACCTTGTGACCCCCACAGGCTCTTGGGCCCAAAAGCAACTGCTACTCATGCACCCCTCCTAGCTAACAGACAGAAGACTTAACAGACACTGGAGCCCTGTCTTTCTTTCTCCCATTCTCTGTGTCTTCAGCAGCTCATTCCTCCTTCTGCCCTCCTATAGACCTCTATGGCAGCTTGTATCTTCAACTGTTTAAGCTGATAAAGGGATTTTAGTAGTTAACTAAAAGTGAATGATCAAAGTAGGAGGCTGGGGAGAAAAATAAAGGTAGCTCAAAAGTGTAGAGGGAGGCATGTTTATCTAATAAAATATATTACCTCATTCTTATATTTGCTACTATTGATTTATGCAACATTTGTTAGGTATGTTCACACGGCGTAATTTCGGCACACATCTTGCCGTGTATTTGCACTGTAGAAGTGTGCCGAAATTTGGGTAGTCCATAGTTCTCATAGAGAACTATGGATTACGCCTCCTCTCCCCGCTCGTACAATACGATCATCGTCTACGCCCGGGGAGATAAGTGTCATATCACTTATTCATGGTATGAATAATACAAATTTTTTATGCATTATGCCTAAAGCTATGTTCACATGATGTATTGCGGCGCATACAGTACGTGCCGCAATACATCATGCGTCTCGGGAGCTCGCGCTGATCAGCGCGTAGTCCCGCAGCATGTGACATGCCTGTGTTAGAGCGCAAATATGCGGCGAAATGCGTTCCGAAATTATGCCGTGTGAACATACCCAACACAGCCTCTACTTAGCCAACATAAAGTTGTTGTTTTAGAAAATAGGCTTTTGGCTACGTTAAACATTCTCAACATTGATACTGTATACAAAGTCTAACTAGCGGTAACTCCTTTAATCCCACTTCTGATAGCTAAAAAATATGACAACCCGGAATTTTTTCTCTAGAACAGAACTGCAGAAAAGTGAAATCCAGTTAATCTTAGTTTGAAGGATCCCCAGTGGTCTAAATGGGAGCAGAAACAGCAGTGCTTTCAGTTTGTAATAGAATTTCAGTCTAATCCATTTGTTCCCTCAGAGTTAAGTGATGTCTGGCAGTTGCTTATTATTCTTTCTCCATACTATTGAAATACATTGCATATTTGCCAACTACACACAGCCGTATTTATTGGTTTTTATTATCAACTATGTATTTTAGTTGGCCACATTTATCCTAGTGGTAGGCAGGTATCCAT
Source organism: Phyllomedusa bahiana (assembly GCA_025379985.1). NCBI lineage: Eukaryota > Metazoa > Chordata > Amphibia > Anura > Hylidae > Phyllomedusa > Phyllomedusa bahiana. The sequence goes on along the minus strand of JAODAL010004803.1, from coordinate 9,566 downwards.
TCTTATAGGTCAGTTCCTTTTATATGAAACTGGCCCTAGTTTGTGAGTGTAAGAGTAGGTGTTAAGATTGCTAGTCCCAATGTAGGACAGGGACATCTGTGAACAAATCTGTATAATAAGTGGTCACTGCATATAAATCACAGGAAAATAAATAAATGTAAATACTGATATGATCTGGAAACTAGTAATAGTACCATCATCAAGGGTAACAAAGTCTAGACAATATTTATTATATAATTCTAAAGTTAAAGGTTTATGACTATGATTTCCAAAGAAGTAAAGTACACAAGAGAAAGTTAATGCTGAAAGAACAAGTCATTGTGTCACAACTTGTTGCTCTGATACATGTCCTGTACATTATACAGACAGAGAACAATGACATCTTGATCTTTCGTCTGCCTCACAAGCCAATCACTTTCAGAAACTACAGGCAAATCCTGCAGAATCCACTGGACAATCTGTTAATCACAGGTTTAGTCATGCTTAGCGGAAGGCCACATGTTGCTTATGTTTGGAGACAGTACAAAAATACTTCATGCACACATTAATGTCAAATATTGTAATATCCTATTCCTTTACACTTCGAAGAACACCTGGGTAAAGTTGGTCATATTATGTACATACCACCAAAGTACATTTATTGTTTGCAATATGCATTCTAACAAAGTGTAAACTTTCTTCCTTGTTTGTTGTTAAGTATGGAACACTATCAGATACAATGTACACTTTTATATAAGTAAACACAGACATGTACATTTAGAGCTTCTACATATGAGTTATGGCAGCAGTATGATAAAGAGCGATATTTACTTCTCCACAGCCAAGTTTAGATTAATCCTGGTAATGAGGCTAAAACTAATCTCCTGATGTCTCAAGAAAGCCAAATGAGAAGTGGTAAAGCCGTTCCTACAAGAGGAATTGATGGAGCATGAAAGGTTGCTGAATATTTAGTCTTTTCCAATTTAAATTTACAGCACAACTTCTATATTATTAATAGTATCTTTCATGCAATGTACAAATAATGAATTATCCGGAAAATGGAAATTTTTTTATTTTTATTTGTTTTATAACCTAAAGCTTGATGTATATATTAGAGTAATACTTGAAAGTTTGTGAACCTTTCAGAATTTTTTATATTTCTGCATAAATTTGACCTTCAACTAAATCACATTTTCACAACTCCTAAAAGTAGATAGTGAGAAACAAATCAAGTGGGTCAAAATGATTAGACTTATTTATTTATTGAGGGAAATTGTCCAATATTATTTATTTGTGAGAAGCAAAAGTATTTGAACCTTTAGAATTAGCAGATAATTTGAAGGTGAAACTAGAGTCAGGTGGGAGGACAAATCAGGTGTTAGTGAGTGACATGTTTTATTTAATCCCTTCATGCAAATGGACATAAACTACGTCTAAACTGCATCAAGGGAGTATGGAGCAGGCTTCACAAACAGCGGATGCCGCTAGCTGCCGAGATTAAAGACAGTTCTGATCCTGGCAATTAGGTGTCGTGGTGAAGTGGACTGCAGCATTTAAATGCTTAGTGTATGCGGCCAGTCCACAATGCGATCACGGGGTGCCATTTGGTTGCCATGGCAGCCAGGGGCCTTGGGAAGGCCTCTGTAGCTGCCATGTTCCTTCACCTATTACACCTTGTCTTAGGCAGGGTGTAATAGGTGATAAATAAAATGCCTGTATATGGCAGTACATTAGTACTGCCAAATATAGGACACATGATCAAATGATCGCATCTACAAGTCCTCTAGAGGGACTAAATAATACCATACAAAAATAAAAAAAAAGTTTAAAAATAAATATTAAAATTCCAAAGCACCCCCTTTTGTCATTTTAGAAATGAAACAATTAAAAAAAGAAAAAAAGGTACACATAATTGGTATTGCCAAGTCCATAAAAGTCTGAGCTATTTAAATTGAAATATATTTAAAATATATTTAAATAATTCAAATTAAGTATCCTGTACGCTGAACACCATAGGAGAAAAAATTTTATGACCAATCAACTCCCAATCACTGGTTAAAATATATACCAGACTTTTATCAATGCAAAGGAGCAAGATGTAATATGTGCCAACATGCTAAAAAAACTCAAACATTTACCAACACAAAAAACACTAAATTGTATAAAGTTAAACAGTTTATAAACTGTGATTCAGATCATGTGGTATATAATATACAATGTACAATCTATAACAAAAATTACATAGGAAGTACTGTGCGTAAACTTAAAACACGGATATCTGAACATATTATGCATATAAACAAAAAGCATACTCACCATTCTGGTGTAACCAAGCACTTCATTGAACAACATGAAGGTTCAATAGAAGGTTTGTGTTTCTTTGCATTGGAAAAAGTAGAATCCCCGCTATCCGGAGGAGACTGGCAGCGTAAGGTACGCATGCGCGAAGCCTTTTGGATTTATGAAATAGACATACGCATACCGGCTGGTCTGAACCTTAGGAACGATCTGGCCTATATATATTAGGTCAGTAAGTATGTCTTTAGTCTTATTATAAGAGTATATAAATATGGTATTTTGTGATATATAGGTATTGATTATTTGTTTTTAAACTTCTTTTCAAATGTATGTCCTGCACGATGTTTATGGGAAGTGACGCAACATCACATGGTTTACTTAGCCACCTATATAATATGGTCAGTATTGGATTCCCATGTTACCGTGAACAAGGGAGCGATGTAGCTCCTGAAACGCGTCGGTCGTTTTTATCTTTTTGTACCTTTTCTATGTGGAAATTTTTGCACTCAATAAATTTTCCAGCATTTCTTCACTTAAGCTAGCGCTGGTTCCATTAATTTTTGCTGCTACATTTTCCTTTATTGGAGCCTTGGTCGGAGGCTAGGAACCTGTGCGCTCTATGCAAGTGAGCTATACTCTGAAGTCCAGGTGCACATTACTCAGCTGTTACCGGTGAGTGCTTGTTTTTCCTTACCAAAGACTTGTGTTTCTCTATATGTGTACAAATGGATGATACCCTCGCTTGCAGTGATAGCAATAGAGATCATCCAAAAACAACAAAGTGTATATAAGTTTGTAAGGTCACAAAGGAACCCAAGGTAACCTCTTAGCAACTAAAGGCCTTTCTTACATTAGATGAATATTAATGAGTGTACCACTCAAATGGTACACAACACACAACCATGGTGTACATGGCAGCATTGCAAGGAGAAAGCCACTTCTCCCCAAAAAGAACATTGCTGCCTATCTGCAGTTTGCTCAAGATCAAGTGGACAAACCCAGAAAGCAATTGTAACAATGGTTTGTTGACAGATAAGAGTTTTTTGGTGGTTTGAATGACAAGCATTATGTTTGGAGAATGGAAAACACTGCATTCCAGCATGAAAACCTCAAACCACCTGGGCCACATGTATGAAAACTCTTTAGGCCTAAAACTCACTTTTTTGCCCATAGTAACCTATGGGCAACAAAGTGAGTTTTAGACCTAAACCCTTTTCAGACATGTGACCCATAGTGGTGGTAGCATCATATCCTGTTTTCCTGCTCTTGGGCCAGAATGGCTTGACATCACTGATGGAACATGGAATTCTGAATTATACTAGCAAATTCTAAAGTAAATTGTCAGGACTTCTTTTCATGATCTGAATCTCATAAAAATCTAGTTCATGCAGCAAGACAGCGATTCTAAGCACTAAAGCCATTACACCAAAGAATAGTTAGAGTACAATGAAGTTAAAGTTTTGACTTTAAAATTAAACTTACAGCAGAAAGGAGTATATTCTTTTTTTTTTAAATCACCATTCCTGGAAAACAATTCTTTAAAAGCATTTTTGGCAGCATTATTTATTTTGTCAGTCCTATGCAATTTAAAATTACATATAAAATCTTGTCCTTTTCTAGCTGTAATAGTAAAAAGATAAAACTCCAAATAGCAGGGCAGACTAATTTTACTTTAATGTTGGTGTTGCTTATCTCTATGTAGTTTCATTACAAATAGAAGGCAATGACATAATAATCACTCATTTGTTATCTGGAAAAGGTAGATAAAATTAGACTAGATCGACATGGCAATGGCAAGATCAATACATGAAAGGATAATGCATTAATGCATTAATCTTTTTCTGCACTGTTGGAGTTTACTGCCTTCTTCACACTTATGTCACGCTGATAACACTTACACCTCTCAGGCCATTGGTCAACCTGGAAGGGAACCATCAACCAATCCTCTCACTGGTGTGCTGTCAGAGAGTCAGAGTATGTCCACACAACAAATAAAATTGTATTGTGCTCTTGAAAACTGTGTCAGAGGATGTGGTTTTCAACAAGTATTTCACATGGCATTGCATTGCATGGCATTGCATGTGGATTTAGGGTAGTTTTTTTCTGCCTGTGGTTCACAGATAGAAATGAGTCCCATTAATTTCTGTATGGTCATTGTGCCTCCTCATGAACAACACTAGGCTAATTTCATCTTCATGGACGACAATTATATTGGTTGCCTCTCAAATCCCTTAAACACGCTTGAAGTTGTGTGGCATTCATCATCCGGTTCCGCAGGGCATTGTTTACAATGAAGCGGTCACCAATGTGTGATGTAGCCAAAGGGTGTCCACTTCTTTGCCTTTCTGTGACTCTTCGAGTATATCTGTTGCAATCTGCTGATGACACTCTGTGACCCTAAGCTCAGTGGCTACTTCCGTCTGAAAGCATCCTGCTTGAACACTCACAATGGTGAGGTAGTATTGATCAATTGTAAGGTGTTGTTTCGGTCTCATGATGTCAAAATTTGAACAGCATGTTGGGGACAGGCACTTATCTGTATATAGATGTACAGTCTGGGTGGCAGGTTCATCCATTTTTCATGAAACCACCCCCTATTTATGAAACATGGCCGGACCATTGTAAACTTGGCACTTTCTTACCGTATGTTTCACCCATACACCCTAATAGATTGTAAGCTCTCACGAGCAGGGGGCCCCTTTCACCTTGTGTCCTCATTTGTAAGTACTTTAATTTTGTAATGACTGTATGTTTTCCCTTGAATTTGTAAAGTGCTGCGGAATATGTTGGCGCTATAGAAATAAAGATTATTATATTAATAGCAAGTTATATATATATATATATATATATATATATATATATAAATATATATATATATATATATATATATATATATAAATAATACACACATACACACACACACTTTTTTTATCTTCCTCGGGGTTGAGTAACCCCATGGGGGGCCTATCACTGTTTTGACTTAATCAATTATCACAATTTTTGACAGAAGGCTGTCAATCACCGCCCACTGCATTTCTAATCCGAGAATAAACAGGAATTTAAACAAGTTATACTTAAATTTTCCACAACTTTATCCATTGATCTGTTCAGCTTCTTTTGCTCTATAACATACTGCCTGCAGATCAGACTGCAGAAAAAAAACACTGTATCCTATTCTTTTGCTTATTTTACTCACTAATCTTCTGCTGTCTTTATAAAGGCTACCTTCAATGACCCCTTACAAAGTAAAAAGGAAACTCTTGCTTTAATCTTTAAAACATCTTCAAGAAAGCAATTATGCCAACTGTACAGTTAGTTCTTAATGTTCTAATCAGGACAGGATTTGCTTGAAGATTTATAGCAGATGAAGTGCATGAATCTTCTTAAGACATTTAAAAAGATTTATTTTTATTCTGTCTTGCAAGATTGTTCTACTTACTAGAAGTGTTCACTTTCTCTGGAAATGAAAGCATATGTACCTATCTGACAGTAATACAAGTATGTAATACATGACAAATACAACACTTGGTTCTGAACACCTGTTCATTTTTAACGAACAATAAATGCCCCAACACTTCCTTCCATCAGTTATATTATTCTGGACACTAAAAACTAAATTCCTTATATACTGTACATCTACATAATGTTGCAGTCTGTGTAGTAGTGTAGAGGGTGATTTAAAAAGGACCATACAAATTTTTAGCCTAAATTTTGTGAAAACATAAAATTTGTAAAAGGACACACTATCCAAGTTTTATTTCTATAGTACAGAGAAATGTCAATGGGTGAAATGGCTGATTCCTACTTACCCAAAATTCTTGACACGTGTGACAACCCATATCCCAAATAGGGACCCCATTTTTTCGTGTACTTTGCGGGTTCTAAAACCTTGGCTGGGGTGGGCAATACCATTTTCACCTGTAATTATGGATTCATGAAACATTTAACTTTTTTCGGCGCAGCTGATCCAATGATCTGGAGGTTTCACTCGGGCCTCTAAAACAAATGGAAAGGGGTTGTATTACCTCTTTTAATTAAAAAAGAAATCCCTCTATCGGGCATAACCCATTTTTTTTAAAGTTAAAGTAAGAGCCCATGACTGTATCCTCTAAAAAAGTACCTCAATTTTTGCCCCCTTAGCCTTGTTTTTACAACACAAGGATCCCGGGGTTTTTTCCAATTTCAGAAATTTTGAAACCCACCCCTTTTACAAACCTGACGCATAAACAGCAAAAAAACCCTGTCTAGTCTATACACATGGTTTTTAACCACTTTTAAAAAAATCTACAAATTTTCAACATTTTTCATAAACTTTGGGAGTCTCGGTTTGCCCCTGTTTCCGACTTTCAATAGTCCCCGGGCCATTTTTTTTGCGCAAATCGGTGCCAAAAACCATGGTCCTGGCTTATTTTGTCCTATGCTGTGTGTAGCCTTATTGCACAGCATACACCGATAAACACTCCAAGATGACTATATCCCCAACTTTCATTATTTTAAAATTTACGTTTATCCAAAGAAAATAAAAGCATTTTTTGAATCAGTAAAAAATACAAAATGTAAATAAATACACTTGCAGTTTTATGATCTCCAACCAGGAGATCTAGAGGTAAAATCCCTAGCCCCCTAAAAGGTTTTCACAACATGATCAATTTCCAATCCTGCGGGGCCAAACCCCCCCATCCGGGGTGCACTCCTTCATTTTGGGGACACGCCCCCCTTTTTTAAACTCTCACTCGTTCATTACCTCCTATTATTCCTTCTACAAACCCAATCAAATATCCCTTAAAAAAAAAAAATTTTTAAAAAGTAATATATAAATACTGACAAACTCAAGGAAATAGATCACAAAAACACATTAAAATTGCACTCCTCATTCAGTCCCTTCGGGGTTAATGTGTCTAAAGTAAAAATCCAATACCCTCCGGGAATGCGTTGTTTAAAAATACAAAACATTTGTTCAATCACCTGCCATCTAAGATCACTGATATTATGCCTTGCCTCTTTTTAACGCCCCTAGCAAGTTTTCCCAACTTTTTTCCCTTTGCTTTACACTACAGCCTCATATCGCACACATCCCCGTTTTTCCTTAAAATGTCTAATACTAGATTTATGCTCATTCAGTCTAACCTCTCGGAGCTGCACACACCTGGATGGGGTAAGTTGGCCGCAGGATTGGAAATTGATCAGTTTAAAACCAGTTAGGGGGACTACGGGAACCTCAGATCTCCTGGCTTGGGATCATAAAAAACCGCAAGTATATTTATTCCCCTTTTTGTTTTTTTCTACATAGCATTCAAATATGCTTTTTATTGCTTTGGAAACGTAATAAAAATAATAAATTTTGAGACTAGTAGTCATCTTGGATTTTTCGTGTATGTTGAATAAAAAGGGTGGAAAAAAAAAGGCCCCAAAAATCACCCAGCACAAAGCGGGATCTTATTGAAAAAAAGGTCCTTAGTTTTTTACTAAGTCCCCCATTTAACAAACAATTACTTTGGGGCGGGTTGCAATCAGGGAAAAGTCTTATTTTCTTTGTCACTGTTTTTCAGTTCCCCAAAGAAATGTCATCTTATGGGTTTTTCAAAACATTTTCATAAAAAAATCATATCGGGGGTTATACACCTGTAGTTCTATACTAGTCAGCCTTGGGCTTTCTAACTGGCTCATACTTGGGAAATGATGTTCTCTTTTTCAAAAAATTTGGGCAGCCAAGACTTTTCCCATGACATAAACACTAGGGGCAACATGTATGATCGGGCTTTTCGAGTGTTTTCAGGCGTATACTGCGCCTCACTGTCCCTCCGGTCGGACCAAATCGCTTCAGGCGCAAGCTTCCCCTTTCGTATCGCCTAACATGAAGGGGGGTTTTGTGGGGATTCTGGGGCGGGGGGCACCCACATTCGAAAAATCCGACGCATGTATGAATGCGGGTCGGGAAAGTAGGCACATTTCAGCTCCGACGGGAACCAAATTTTTAAATTGGGCGTCTGTCGAGGTGTCAAATTTCCCCCCATTTATGAGCGCACTTCGCCCGACAACATCATTGCATTTTCACAAAAAAAACGTAAAACATGCGCTTTGAGTCCGACTTTAACATGTCCCCCGAATTCTTTTGAATTGCTTCACCCAATGCGAAATGCAATTTCTATGGGAAGCACAATTGCCAAGTTTATTCTGAAAATTTCACTGTATTGTGACGTCAGACCCCGTTCTTGCAACTTCCAACCTGCAAAAAGCTTTTTTACTTGCTTCTATGTCACCATTGTAAGTCACACTATGTAAGCACATTTTACATTTGGCTGTTGAAAATGAAAGCTGTGCTGTTATTGGTTGATGTGGACAATAAGCCAGTTTTGCTTTGATTTCTTTTGCGGGTTTTTTAAAAAGGTTAAACTACACGGGGTTAAAAATGCATTCCATTTAATTCCAAAACTTAAAACAGGCCAAAGGGAAATAAAAATACACAAAACATTTCTTTTTCTGATTTTGCTTCTCTCCAGAGCTAAAGCAGTTCTTTTCCCCCTGCTGTTACAAATCTTCCCATTTTTAAGGGCCCCTCACCTATTCTAACAGGGTTAAAAAAAAGCAGTGGTAAGATGGTGAGGTCGCTCTTGCTGTTTCTTTTTCAACACCAAGGCTCTTGTTTTTTGTTTCTTACGACAAACTTAAAACCCCTTTTAAACTCCACCTTCTGTTTAAAACCTAATTTTTAATATGCCCAAATCACAGAAATGCAGAGCTAAATTCAGTCCCTCTGAGAACCAACCCACACCGAACAGGGAAATGGAGACTAAAGCCTGCTGGGGGCTTGAAACAAATGGGGAAAAACCACTTTCAACAAACCCCAAATGTGCCAAATTACTTGGGAAAGGGAAAAAGTAAATCAATCATTATCTAAAGGGTTTTTTAAACCCTTTTTTTTTTTTTTTCAATAAATGCTTTCTTTATTGTCGCTTGCAATGTAGCAGGGTTGGGGCATTCTATAATGTATAAAAACAAAATTTAAAAAGGGGTTTGACCCTTTTCTAATAAAAAACCCCACCTGTATTTTAAAAAAAAAAAAAAAAAAATTATGCTATTTACTAATAACATCTCTGTTACAATTCTTGGAATTCTTCCTCATCAGTACAGGCAATCCCCGACTTACACCGTTCCGACTTACATCTTCCCCTATTAAAAAACAAGATTTTATGGGGGAAAGCTGGCCTTTTCGTTCCAGTTTTTCCCCCAAAAAAAGATAGTAACTGTGGAAGACAATTCCAGCATGCAACAGCACACATGAGGGGAAA